>CAUYLG010052592.1:0-43139 GCA_963573385.1 Cacajao melanocephalus | reverse complement strand
TGGCTCCTCCGCCGGGAATCTCCTAGTCTGTGGGCAACAAAAATTCGTCTGAAAGTGCGGCTTCCACTCGCTCTCTGCGCTTTCACTGGGAGCTACAATCCTGAGCTGTTGTTAATCGGCCATCTTGGATCTCTCTCCCAGGATCTCATTCTTTTAATGGCTGAATAGTACTCCATTGTTTATATTACCACATTTTGCTTATACATCAATCTATTGATGGACACTTAGGTTGATTCCAACTCTTGGCTATTGTGAATAATACTACAGTAAACATGGGAGTGCAGATATTTCTCCAATACACTGACTTCATTTGAGTATATACCTAGGAGTGGAATTGCTGGATCATACAGTAGTTCTATTTTCAGTTTCTTGGGGAACCTCCAAACTGTATTCCACAGTGACTTTGGTTGCCTGTGCTTGTGGGGTATGACTCAAGAAACTTTTGCTCATATCAATGTCCTAGAGAGTTTCCCCCAATGTTTTCTTGTACTAGTTTCGTAGTTTGAAGTCTTAGAAGTCTTTGAACCATTTTAATTTGATTTTTGTGTATGGTGAGAGTAGGAGTCTAGTTTCATTTTTCAGCATATGGATATCCAGTTTTCCCAGCACCATTTATTGAAGAGACTGTCTTTTCCTCAGTTAACATTCTTCACACATTTGTCAAAAATGAGTTCACTGTAGGCATGTGGATTTATTGTTGGTTTCCCTGTTCTGTTCCATTGGTCTATGTATGTCTGTTTTTATGCCAGTATGGTGCTACTTGGGTTACTGTAACTCTGTAGTATAATTTGAAGTCAGATAATGTGATTCCTCCAGTTTTGCACTTTGTGCTCCAGAGAGCTTTGGTTATTCAGCATCTTTTCTAGTTCCATATAAATTTTAGGATTGTTTTTTCTATTTCTGTGGAGAATGTCATTGTTACATGAAAGATTATGTTGAAACTGTAAATTCCTTTAGAAGTATGAACATTTAAAAATATTGATGCTTCCAATCCATGAACATTGACTATCCTTCTATTTTTGTTTCCTCTCCAATTTTTTCATCAACATTTTGTAGTTTTCATTGCAGAGATCTTTCACTTCTTTGGTTATGTTAATTCCTATGTACTTTATTTTATTGATAAGTATTCTAAATAAGGTTATCTTCTCGATTTTTCAGGTTGTTTGCTGCTGGCGTATATAAATACTACAATTTTCTTATGTTATTTTGTATCCTGAAACTTTACTGAATGTGTTTATCAGTTCCAACAGTTTTTTGGTGGGGTCTTTAGGTTTTTTTCAAATATAAAAGATTATGTCACCTGCAAGCAAGGATAACTTGACTTCTTCTTTTCCAATTTCAATGCCTTTTAGTTCTTTCTCCTGTCTGATTGCTCTAGCTAGGACTTCCAATAATATGTTGAATGACAGTGGTAATAATGGACATCCTTTCACCACTGTTCTACCTCATGTTCCAAATCTTAGAGGAAAGGCTTTCAGTTTTTCCGCATTCACTATAATACTAGCTGTGGGTCTGCTGTATATGGCTTTTATTTTGTTGAGTAATGGTCCTTTTATACACAGTTTTTAGAGTATGTTTATTATGAAGGGATTGTGAATTTTATCAAATGCTTTTTCAGCATCAACTGAAATAACCATAATGTTGCAGTCCTTTATTCTGTTGACATGATGTGTCACATTAATTGATTTGTATATGTTGCTTCCCTGGGATAAATCCCACTTGGTTATAACGAACGATCTTTTTAATGTGATGTTCAATTCAGTTTGCTAATATTTTGTTGAGAATTTTTGCATAAATCTTCATCAGGATATTGGCCTGACGTTTTATATTTGTTTATTTGTTATCATGTGTCTTTGCATGGTTTTGGTATCAGGGTAATAATTGCCTGGTAGAATGAGTTTGAGTCATTTATTTCCCCTCTAGTTTTTTGAATAGTTTCAGTAGTGTTGATAGTAAATCTTCTTTAAGTGTTTGATAAGATTCAGCTGTGAAGCCATCTGGCCCTTGGCTTTTCTTTGCTGGAATACTTTTTATTACTGCTTAATTCTCATTACAGTTATTTCTCTGTTGACTTTTTGATTTCTTTATGGTTCTATCTTGGAAGGATGTATGTGTCTATAACTTTATCCATTTCTTGTAGATTTTCCAATTTATTGGCATATACTTGCTCAGTGTATCCTCTGACAATTCTTTGAATTTCTATGGTAACAGTTGTAATGTCTCCTTTCTCAGCTCTGATAGTATTTATTTGGGACTTATCTCTTTTCTTCTTAAATATTCCGACTAAAGGTTTGTCACTTTTGTTTGTCTTTTCAAAAAAAAACTTGTCATTTTGCTGATTTTTAAAATTTTCTTTGTTTCAATTTTATTTATATCTCTTTGGGGTTTTTTTCTACTAATTTTGGTTTTATTTTTCTCTTGCTTTTCTAGTTCTTTAAGATCTATTATTAGTTGTTTATCTGCAGTACTTTCTCTACTTTATTGATGTAGATGCTTACAGCTATAAACTTTCCTCCTAGTATTGCTTCTACTGTATCCAATAGGTTTTGGTATGTTGGGTTTTATCATTTGTTATAAGAAATATTTAATTTCCTTATTAATTTCCTCATTGACCCACTGTTCATTGAGGCATATATTATTCAATTTCTATGTTTTTTTATTGTTCTCAAAATCCCTCTTGTAATTAGCTTTTAATTTTATTCCACTGTAGAGAGAAGATACTTGATATAATTTCAAGATTTTTGAATTTTTGAAGACTTGTTTTGTGGCCTATATGGTCTATCCTTGAGAATGATCCATGTGCTTAGAAGTAGAACATGTATTCTATAGCCATTGAATGAAATGTTCTGTAAATATATATTAAGGCTATTTGGTCTACAGTACCTTTTCAGTCCAATGCATCTTTGTTGATTTTGTCTGAATTATCTCTTCAGTGCTGAAAGTGTGATGTTGAACTCTCCAGCTATTATTGTATTGGGATTAATCTCTCTCTTTAGCTCTAATTATAGTTGCTTTATAAATCTGGATGTTCCAGGGTTGGGTGCATTTATATTTACAATTCTTATACCCTCTTGCTGAATTGACTCCTTTATTATCATATAATGACTTCTTTGTGTCTTCCCTTTATTTTCAGTCTATGTCTTGATAGGTGAGGTGTGTTTCTTGTAGGCAACAGATTGTTGGGGCTGTTTGTTTTTAATCCATTCAGCCACTCTATGTCTTTCTAATAGTTTATTCTATTTACATTCAATGTTACTATTTATAATTAAGGACTTACTCCTGCTATTTTGTTATCTGTTTTCCAGTTGTTTTGTGGTCATGTTTTCTTTTTTTCTTCCTCCTGTCTTCTTTTGAGTGAAGGTGATTTTCTCTAGTGGTATGTTTTAATTTATTGCTTTTTATTTTTTGTGTATCTGTTGTATGTTTTTTGATTTAAGGTTACCATGACGTTTGCAAATAATGTAACCTATTATTTTAAACTGATGACAACTTAACACTGATTGCATAATTATCTGGATTGCCCAGACAGAGATTCTCATCCTTGTCCCTTACTTTCCCCCAAACAAAGGGAGTCTCTCTCCCTCTTTCTCTCTCTCTCTCTCTCTCTCTCTCTCTCTCTCTGTGCTAAGCCACCTGGAGCTGTGGGAGAAGTATGATAGCACTGTTGTGGCCACTACCACTGGAACTGCTCTGGATCAGTCCTGAAAGCAGCATGCTACTGGGTCTCACCCAAGGCCTGTGGTAGTCACTGCCTGGCTAACACCAATGTTTGATCAATGCCTTAAATCTGTACAATCAGCAGGTGGAGAAGCCAGATAGGATGCGTTCTTCCCTTCAGGACAGAAAGATTTCCCCAGCCCTGGTAAGTCTAGAAAGTCCACTTGAAATCCAAGGCTGGAGTCAGAAACCTTAGAAAATCTACCTGGTGTTCTATTGTACGCTGGCTGATAGGTACATAAGCAACAAAACAAAGTCCTTCTTATTCTCCTTTCCCTTTTCCACAAGCAGAGGGGTCTCTCCCCATGGTCAACACTGCCTCAGGCCCACAGCAAATACCATCAGTATATTAGTCCATTTTCATACTGCTGACAAAGATATATCTGAGACTGGGAAGAAAAAGAAGTTTAATTGGACTTACAGTTCCACATGGCTGAGAGGCCTCAGAATCATGGCGGGAGGTGAAAGGCACTTCTTAAATGGTGGCAGCAAGAGAAAATGAGGAAGATGCAAAAGAGGAAATGCCTGATAAAACCATCAGATCTTGTGAGGCTTATTCACTACCACAAGAACAGTATGGGGGAAACCACCCATGATTCAAATTGTCTCCTACCAGGTCCCTCCCACAACATGTGGGAATTATAGGAGTATAACTCAAGATGAGATTTGGGTGAGGACACCAAGCGGAACCATATCATTCTGCCTCTGGCCCCTCAAAATCTCATGTCCTCATATTTCAAAACCAATCATGCCTTCCCAACAGTCCCCCAAAGTCTTAACTCATTTTGGCATTAACCACAAAGTCCACAGCCTGAAGTCTCATCTGAGACAAGGCAGGTTCCTTCCACCTGCAATCCTGTAAAATCAAAAGCAAGCTAGTTACTTCCTAGATAAAATGGGGGTACATATATTGGGTAAATACAGTCATTCCAAAAAATTGCCCAAAACAAAAAGGTTACAGGGTGCATGCAAGTCTGAAATCCAGCAGAGCAGTCAAATTCTAAAGCTACAAAATGATCTCCTTTAACTCCATGTCTCACATTCAGATCACGCTGATGCAAGAAGTAGGTTCCCATAGTCTTGGGAAACTCCACTACCCCTGTGGCTTTGCAGGGTATAGCCCCCCCCACACACCCGCTTTCATGGGCTGGTGTTGAGTGTCTGTGGCTTTTCCAGGCACACGGTGCAAGCTGTCAGTGGATCTACCATTCTGGGGTCTGGAGGACAGTGACCGTCTTTTCACAGCTCCAACAGGTGGTACCCCAGTAGAGACTCTGTGTGGAGGCTCTGACCCCACATTTCCTTTCCACACTGCCCTAGCTGAGGTTCTCCATGAGAGCCCCATGCCTGCAGCAGACTTTTTCCTGGGCATCCAGGCATTTCCATACATCTTCTGAAATCTAGGTGGAGGTTCCCAAACCTTAATTCTTGACTTCTGTGTATCTGCAGGCTCAACATCACGTGGAAGCTGCCAAGGTTTGGGGCTTGCACCCCATGAACCCATGGGCTGAACTGCAGCTTGGTCCCTTTTAGCAATGGATGGAGCAGCCGGGATGCAGGGCACAAAGTCCCTAGACTGCACACAGCATGGGGACCCTGGCTGACCCACAAAATCATTTTTTCCTCCTAGGCTTCTGGGTCTGTGATGTGAGGAGCTGCCACCTATGACGTGCCCTGGAGACATTTTCCCTGTTGTCTTGGGGATTAACATTTGGCTCCTTGTTACTTATGCAAATTTCTGCAGCTGGTTTGTATTTCTTCTCAGAAAATAGAATTTTCTTTTCTATCGCATTGTCAGGATGCAAATTTCCAAACTTTTATGCTCTGTTTCCCTTTTAAAATGTAATGCTTTTAACATCACCCAAGTCATCTTTTGAATGCTTTGCCACTTAGAAATTTCTTCTGCCAGATACCTTAAATTATCTTTCTCAAGTTCAAAGTTTCACAAATCTCTAGGGCAGGGGCAAAATGCAGCCAATATCTTTGCTGAAACATAACAAGAGTCACCTTTGCTCTAATTCCCAACAAGTACCTCATCTCCATGTGAGACCACCTCAGCCTGGACCTTATTGTTTATATCACTATCAGCATTTTTGTCAAAGCCATTCAACAAGTCTCTAGGAGGTTCCAAACTTTCCCACATTTTTCTGTCTTCTTCTGAGCACTCCAAACTGTTCCAACCTCTGCCTACTACCCATTTCCAAAGTCACTTCCATATTCAGGTATCTTTACAGCAACGCCCCACTCTGCTGGTAACAATTTACTGTATTAGTCCGTTTTTACACTGCTGATACAGACAAACCTGAGATGGGGAAGAAAAAGGTTTAATTGGACTTATAGTTCCACATGGCTGGGGAGGACTCAGAATCATGGCAAGAGGCAAAAGGCACTTCTTACATCACAGCAGCAAGAGAAAATGAGGAAGATGCAAAAGTGGAAAGCCCCGATCAAACCATCAGATCTCCTGAGACTTATTCACTACCATGAGAATAGTATGGAGGAAACTGTCCCTATGATTCAAATTATCTCCCACTGGGTCCCTCCTACATCATGAGGGAATACAAGAGTACAAGTCAAGATGAGATTTTGGTGGGAACACAGAGATGAACCATATCAGCCAGCCTACCCCCAACGTTCACTCAAGCCCCAAGTGGTCTTCAGTCAGCTTTTTGTAAATGCTGCCAGGCCTGGGACTTGCTCTACAGGGCAGTGGGCTCCCCTGTGACATAACACAGGTCCAGAAATGCCACCCAAGAGCCAAGGTACAGAACTGTGGACCCCAAGAGCCCACTTGGTGCTCTAGTCCACTGTGGCCAAGCTGATACCTAAGCTGTAAAACAAAGTCTCTTTTACTCTTCTATCACCTTTTCTCAAGCAGAAGGAGTTTCTCCCCATAGCCAGCATAACTGGGAATGCCTTAGGTCACACCTGAAGCCAGCACACCTCTGAGTCTCACCCAAGGTCCACAGCAAGTACTTCCTGGCTACCACTGCCAACTATTCAGGGCCCAAGGGCTCTTGAGTCAGCAGATGATGAATGCTGCCAAGACTCAATCCTTTCCTTCAAGGCAGTAGGTTCCCTTCTGGCCCAGGGTATGTCTAGAAATGTCATCTAGGAGTGGGATCCTGAAATGGGACCCTCACAACTCTGCTGGTATCCAAGTTTTAAAACAAAGTCCTCTATGCTCTTTCCCTACCTCTTCTCACAAGCAGAGAAAGAGTCTTTCCTGGAGCTACAAGCTGTGCTGCCTGGAGTTTGGAGTTGTGGTGCAAGCAATCCCTTTGGCCGACCAAGCAGGTATCTCACTATGTTACTTGCCCCCCAAGTCTGCTGGCTCTGAGCTCAGCACAGCACCAGGACATGCACAGGAATTGCAGTCCTTGTGCCCTAGACTGCTTTTAAAGTTTATTCAGAATCCCAGAGCACTTTAGGCTTCAGTGGTGAGGCTTGCCAGAACTCAGGTTTTGACTATGGGATGGGCGATTTCCCTCTGGCTAGGTCTAAATGCTCCCTCCATGAGCACCAGCTAAGTTCTACCTGATGCTGCTTTCCACTGTGACAGGGCAGCACTGATTTCTAGAGCAAAGTCCCATTATCACTGTGTTCTTCCTCCCACAAGTGCACAGATTCTGTCTCTGTGACATGTGGCTGCTGCCAGCGGATAGAAGAGGGTGGCATTGGCAATTCAAGATTGTCTATCCTATTCTCTTTAGTGTCTCCTTCAGTGATATGATGTTAAAACCAGGTACTGTGATTACTCACCTGATTTACAGTTCTTATGAAGGTGATGTGTGTGTATGTGAGAGTGTGTGTGTGTGTGTGTGAATAGTTCAATTTAATATTCCTGCAGTCAGGATAATTAGTAAACGCTTCTATTTGGACATCTTGCTTTGCATCCTCTTTCTGCAGGTATCATTTTGATACAATGATTTATTTTCCCTTGGGTAGGTATCCAACAGTGGGATTGATGATTTAATGGTAGTTCTATTTTTAGTTCTTTGAGAAGTCTCCATCTTGTTTTCCATAGAGGTTGTACCAATTTACATTCCCACCAACAGTACGTAAGTATTTCATTTTCTCCATATCCTCACCAACAGCTGTTTTTTGTTTTTTGACTTTTTAATAAAAGCCATTCTGACTGGTGTCAGATGGTACTTCGCTGTGGTTTAAACTTGCATTTCTCTGATGATTAGCGATGTTGGGCACTTTTCATATGTCTTTTGCTCACTTGCATGTCTTCTTAGTGATTATATCCAATACACTTGCAAATAAGTATATTTTTTAGTATTATTTGTTGCTTTGTTGTATATTTTATACTTCTTTTTCTAACTAGAGTTTAATTTCCTCAAGAATAAGAACTTGTCATGCTGTAGTAGCCCTCTAGAGCCTTTTACTGGGCCAGTGTAGTTAGAAAGTAAATAGATATTTCAGCATTAACTGTTGACTGGTTCCTTCTACTGCCATTTTCGAAGAGCATCAGTTTAGTTGACATTAGCGAGTAATTATAGTGAAGCACACATAAGAAAGATAAAGATGCCACACATCCGCCCCAAGTCACTCCTTAACAATGCCCATTTCCATCATTGAGCAATGTGCTAATTACTACTATTCTAAAAGGAAGGTAAATCTAATTTTTTCTACCATAAATCTAATTTAATTTCCCACTTTAATGTTCTAAGATATGCCTATAATTGTTATCCTTTAGCCTGCTCTGTGCTTCCAATAAAAACATGGTATGTTACTTAGAAAAAGAGTACTAAATGGGGACGGAGGAGACTTTTTTCTAGTCTTATATAACCATGGCATTTCACTGTGAAATTGGGAAATATTTCTCTTTCTGGTCCTCAGTTTCCCACTGTATAAAATGAAGTGGTTTGATGTATAATTTTTTCCAATCTTAAAAGCATAAAATTTAGTGATTTAGTCAAGTAAGTTATTCTGCTTAATGTTTGACTATAGCCTCTGAGAAGTCAAATGCATTGCAGAAGATAACAATACATACATATAAATTTTGATGATTAGAAAAATCTAATTTAGTAAAAGCACCAAATAAGTATGCAGCTTTATAATAAGTCATACCAATCAATGACATCTTCTCCATTTTTTTCCTGCAAACAAATCTAGTTCATCTTGGCAATAAGATAGATGTAGAGAGACCTATGAATACAATGGCAACTAATTCTCTTCCAGCTACCTTGAGAAAATGCTGAGGTTAGCAAGACAGCGAGGTGGGCAATAAATTGCTTTTTGAATAGATGGATACATTTCCCTTTCTATCACAAGACTGCCTAATAAGTGTGAGTCCCTTGAGCATAATTCAGCATCTATGAAATGTTATTTAATCTTTGTACTTTATCACTTCAATTTAAATAATTCTCCATATTTTACTTTTTGTATAGAGAGCCAAGCTTTTTCATCATAATGCCCTGCTAAAAAATCAGCCCTTTCAATCAGATGGTTACATGTTAGATTTGTCTTTTGCTATAAACAGGAACACTTTGCACATATACTTTATACCTCCTTTCAAATGAGAAATGAAAAGAGGATTTCTAGAATTTTCATTGTGCTGGATTCCTAGAAATTAGAATGTGAACAATGGACACTGAGTTTCACATACAAGTTATTTATATTTTTAGGATACGTATAAATGTCTGAAACTCTCACATTCATAAAATATACCCATCCACAAACTACTTTCATGCATTTCCAACTATTTAATGTGTAATAACAAACAAAAAAATTTAAAAATGGAAATATCTCGTCTGATATCATATGTTTATAAATTTTTTTGTGGGTAGCATTTCCTTTCAGCCTTTGCTCATGAGCAGACATAAATTACAAATCTGAAGTCAGTGTAGAGATGTAATTTTGCATTTGGCTTTTCTACATTGCATACTAGGAAACATTTTTTTATTCTGCCTCATAGTCATTACAATATGAAATGGCAGCTTAACATTCTGCTTCTCATGGTCAAACTCAAGCCAAGTAGTACTCTTCACCATTTCTTGTATATGGGCCATGATTTTTGACCTCAGAAACTTTGCATGTTTCTGGTTTCTGAGGCTTAAAATCTAGGCCCATCTTCACATGTCCAAATTCTACTAATTTTCAAGTTTAAGTTCTACAATTAAGACTTCAGTGAATGTTTTCCTGATGGCCTTTTTCACATTGTACTCCATAAATAAATATAAATATTATTTATTAATTAGAAATAAGAGGGGCCAGGCTTAGTGGCTCGTGCCTGTAATCCCAGCACTTTGGGAGGCCCAGACAGGTGGATCACCTGAGGTCAGGAGTTCAAGACCAGCCTGACCAACATGGTGAAACCCCGTCTCTACTAAAAATACAAAAAATAGACAGGCCATGGTGGTGGGCACCTGCAATACTAGCTTCTCAGGAAGCTGAGGCAGGGGAATCACTTGAGCCCTGGAGGCAGAAGTTGCAGTGAGCTGAGATAGCGCCATTGCACTCTGACCTGGGTGACAGAGCAAGACTTTGTCTCAAAAAAAAAAAAAAAAAAAGAGAATAAACCCAGTTTAAGTTCCCTATTTAAAAAAATTCTGTTCTAATGTTCTTCCTCTTCTACCATACTGATTAACACCCTCACATAAGTACAATCAACCAGTATTGAAAAAATCCAGATAATGACTTATAACAAAAATTAATTTCTTTTTTAAATTCTCAACAATAAGTTTATCAATAAATTCACAAGTTGTGTTGATTCACCTGGTAGTCAGGAATAGGGAATTTGAATTGTCATCTCAGGAGAAAATTCTGCCTAGGACAGTCTAGGCAATAAGGTTTTTCTTTATCAGGACCATAACCAATATCTTTCTCTGAGTGTTCCCGAAATAAGTGAAAACACTGAGGATACATTTGACCCTAGAGTACACCAAGCCAGATAACTGTATTAATGAGGTGAGTAAAGATTACATTTATCACTGCTGCTTACTAAACAAGGAATAAGAAGGCTTGACTGAGCTCCAGATTTTGGGGGTCAGGTATCCAAAGAAAAGTATTTCTAAAATTAGATTATTCTGTAGAAGAAAGGCCAACAGTCCTAAAACCCAGTAGGTTTCACATGTGATTTTCACACCTCTGTAGTCCATTCTTACAACACCTAGTAAGAAAGGGGGGGTTTCTTATTCCCAATTTACAGATTAGAAAAATGAGGCTCAGATCATCTTCAAGAGAGTTGTTCAAGAGCTTTTCAAACATAGCTCTTCTTCTGACCAAATTCTCACACTTTTTCCCACAATGTATTATTGCTCTAGAAAAATTTCTTCATATAACTTAAAGTGTCTACATTTATCAAGGATCTACATAAAATACTATATATGTGTGTGTGTGTGTGTGTGTGTATATATATATATACTTTTGACTAGTTTTTTTTCCTCTACTCTCTCTCTCCTAATTAAGTCCTCAGGGAAATTTCATGAACAAGCTGTTCCTCTTTCATATAACATCCACTCCTTTTTCCCATTTTCTAAACCAATTTTATTTTCCTAGGGACAGTCAAATCTGTTGGGCACAACAACTTCCAATGAGTGGTATACTTTCTCCCAGGCATGAATTGCTTTCACTGAGTGCTATAGCTCTTACTAGGCACTGCCACTTTTGCTGGGTCCACATCTGCTTCTTCTTGATATCCCCATGTACATTGCATAAAGTAGTTGTTTCCACTAGATTCTGCCATGTTCCAGCCACCCTTGTACACTATGTTCACCAACCCCACCATCTCCATCAGGCCCTGTAAGCCAGTCTCATTGAATGTTTTTGTTCAAATCCTGGAAACTTCACTGGATAGAGTTCTGTAATTATTTCTCTTACCCTTATTCAGTTAGCAGTATATCAAATTATCAAAGCAATAATACCCTATACCTTAACTAACCTATAAAATTTCACTGAGAATAATTATCTTATGTTTTATTTATTTGCTTCCTCTCTTGGATATAGGAACAAGCGTATGATACACCTCTTTCCTCTGACAATTAAAACCTCATTGATCAAACAGTCCTGACGTATTCATTATCTCTTCTCTTAGACATTTTCTCCAAACTCCTCAACCTCCCAGGCAGATATCTGAAAGCTTTACCCCCTCATGGTTTAAATGTGAATTGATCTAAAATATGCCATTACAACAAACAATTAATCGACTGTAAAAAAAAAAAAAAAAAGAGAGAGAGAATTCACTTGGTCCTGACTTGCAGAAAATTATCTTTAAAGTGACTCAAATGTAATGCTTTAAGATTACATTTCCTTTTTTCTACAGATAAAATTTCACTACTTGGTTCTGCAGTGAATAATATTTGCCTAATCCTAATAATGTAAATACTGTTGAATTTTATTTTTTCAAGTTGTAAGCAAAGCACAGAAGTCTCAAATCTGGGCTGGGTGCAGTGGCTCACACCTGTAATTCCAACACTCTGGGAGGCCGAGGCAGGTGAGTATCACCTGAGGTCAGTTCGAGACCAGCCTGGCCAACATATAGTGAAACCCGATTCTACTAAGAAGTACAAAAACTTGCTGGGTGTGGTGGTGCACACCTGCAGTCCCAGTTACTTGGGAAGCTTGAACTTGGGAGGTGGAGATTGCAATGAGCTGAGATCGCACCACTGTACTCCAGCCTGAGTGACAGAGCAAGACTCCATGTCTCCAAAAAAGAAAAAGAGTCTCAAATCTATAAACCATGGAAATGTTAAAATATTTAAAATGATAAAACTCTTATGAACTAGGAGATAGGAGAGAAAGAGAAATAGAAGTAAGTTTGTATTGTACAAGAGCAAACACTACATCTTTTGTTTTTGGAATCACCTTTTACTATTGCTGAACACTGATGGATCAAGCAATTGAGAAATTACGTTTATCTCTCAAACTTATGGACAATGGAGTGAGTAGTTATAGGTACCCACCAGAAAAAAGTAAATCAGAGAAGGTGAAGTAAGTCATCTCTTGCAGTGGATCTGCAATGAGGAGGTGGAGTGGGAGACTTACTTTTGATTTTATGCTCTGCCTGCTGTCTTATGAGAATATTTAGGGATTAAGTCTTTATGTTTGCTTAAAGAGACTTTAATAAACTTCTTTTTAATTTTCATATGGAGTTCACCTATTCTAAGTGATACCCTTGAACTACAGGTTAAGGAGCATCAGCATATTATAACACAGAGTGGGGATCCTCAGAAGTTTCTTTCACTCTATGTCTCTCACAGGCAAGAAAGCAACCACATGTTGCCATGATGAGACAATGCCTAAAGATCAGAAACTAAACCCTTTTTTAGTTTAAAGAAAAGCTGGAGTGCAGTGGCAAGATCTCGGCTCACTGCAACCTCTACCTCCCGGGTTTAAGCAATTCTCCTGCCTTAGCCTTCTGAGTAGCTTGGACTACAGGTGTGCACCACCACGCCCAGCTAATTTTTGTATTTTTATTGTGATGGGGGTTCACCAGCTTGGTCAGGCTGGTCTTGAACTCCTCACCTCAAGTGATCCACCTGTCTTGGCCTCCCAAAGTGCTAGGATTACAGGTGTGAGCCACCACACTCAGCCTAAACCCTTGTTTTATCCTAACTGCTCTGCCATCACCTCCTCTGCCTCCTTATCCATGCTATTTGCCAGAGCCCAAAACCAAGGTCGATGATGGCCTCTTGTGATTTCTAAGCGGTAAAGTTACTCAATTAATTACAAACATGTTTTTTTCAAAATGCACGTCCAAATCCCATGCTCTCCACAAAAGAAAATTTTGTAATGCAGGTAAGTAGAATCATGACACAAGCTTGATGAAGAAACATGGAAATGCCACATATGAAGAAAGATTGCCGCCTTCAGTCATTTTCTGGTGACTGGTGTCTGGTTGTCTGACAACTTACCTATGCACTGCTTCATCACTTGGGGGAACACCATTCACCAGTTCAGCCCTTTGGAGCTACTATATTCATGTTAATAAAAAGCATACAAAAGAAAACTTGCTTTCTTCCAAAATTATAAGGCAAGTGTTTAACTGATCAGTAGCTGGATAATTTTTATATCGTAACATCTAGGAAGCACTAAAAAAGGCATTTGTTGACAGAGAAACTATAAATACATGATCAAAAATGGTCAACTGAATCACTATAGAGATGGAGAGAATTTTTTTCCTAAGATCACACAAAATGAGGATGGGAAGAAAAGCTATGGGTTACCTTGCACATCAAACCTCTCCCATCCTCTTTGAAGGCAGAACTATAAAAAATACTTTTTCTGTATCCAAATTACAATCCATATGTGATGACTTAAAAAATGGATATTTTCTGTATCACAAATACTCAGTCATCAGCTGTTTTTTTTTTTTTTTAAGTCTGTAATGAATGCTATTTTTCCTTGTGGAAAGAATTTTCTAAATTATCTGGATCATCCAAAGCTTATAAAGTAGCAAACTGTTCTTGTCCTTCATTTCTTTTATTCTCTGAAGTAATTCTCCAAGCAGTCAGAAAGCATTTGGGTACACTGCTGATTTGTAGCCTGCCATAATTTTGTTTTTATATATAACCAGAAACACTAAATTTTTTATATAACCAGAAACACTAAATTTTGTATATATAACCAGAAACACTAAATTTTATATATAACCAGAAACACTAAATTTTGGACAGCCTATATATTGTGCATGATACTGATCTTAAGACAGCAAAGGATTAAGTGAATTTCAAAACTTCAACTCACCAGAAGAAACCCAGAGATTAAATCTACCCATATGTGTTTAAACTGCAAAGTCATTAAAAAAAAATTGGTACTGTAGCTCCAAGCCTGGAAGTGATCTCTGATCATCTTTGACATTTTCAAAAACAGAAAATTACCTGTCCTTATTTTAAACATCACCCCTCTGCAGGTGAAGAATGCATTCATTTAAGAGAGTGCAGGAGGGAACAAACAGTGCTGATACACACTGTCTACAGAATGTTTAATAGACTCAACTACATTCTTGTGAAATAGAATTGGGTGTTTGCTGCATCATATAGAGGCAATGACCAAAAGGAAAGCTCTTACTTACTCTTCTGAAGAGGTGGAGTATAGAGGGAAGTTTCCTGGTAGAAATGTAGGATTCTACATTTTTACATTCTACATTAAGAGGTAGAACGTAGGATCTGAATCCCAACTGCATCAGTCACTAGTTCTGGGTCTTTGGAAAGTCAACTCTTCCCATAGGTCTCTGTTTCCATATCTGTAAAAGGAAAGTTATCAATAGCTCTTCTGTCACTTCAAAAGCCTTTTATTTCTCAGAAAGTCATGAATGCCTTTTTGAGTCTGTCTCCCCATTTATAAAACAGGGCAAATATTTCATGCCCTGATAATTTCTGAAGCTATGAGAATATACATGTGAACTCACTTTGAAAATAAAAGGCTACCAATTTTAAGATGTTAGTTTTATTTGTTCATAAATTTCAAAACCATAATATACTGGGAAAGACTATTGTCTCTATTATTCTGAAATATTTATCATTTTATTCTAACTAAGTAATAAATTAACACATTTGGCTATACCCTAATTTGTTTGAACTGGTTGGGCTATTTCTTATTTATTCACTTTATGGACATCTTATCTCTCAGGAACAGATACAGATTTTTTGTTCTGGACAAGAACATGAATAGGTGAGTCTTTGGACCAGTCATCCAAAGTTTACAGACGACTAAGTCTATATCGAAAGCCTTCAGTATAGCCAATGGTATAAAGGGAAAATGGCAAGATACAATTACAGTCGTCAGAGTCAGTACCTTTTCTTTTCCCTTTGGAGCAGTATCATACTATTGTCATCTGAGAAATGCAGTGACATTTCATCTCCAGAGGAAAGAAACCTCACAGCAATTCTGAAGCAGCTTCATGCTTTCTTATGTAGGGCTCTTCATTGTTCTGTCCTTCTCCCATTGTTTATGGTTATAAATTTGACATCATCTGAAAGGACTTCTCGACTGACTATTCTTTGTGACGATATCTCCCGTCATTCCTTTAGCTGTACAAAATCCTTCCCTACACTCTCTACTGCTATGCTTATCAAACTGAATTTGTCACTATTCACTGTATTATCCTTTACTTTCCTACTTCTGCTCATGCTGTTCCTCTGGTTGGGCATCCTTTCCCCTAGACGAGAGGGCCAAAATCTTCTCCATCCTTCAAAGTCTATTGAAATGCCAACTACTGATAGATTTGCTTGATGTTCTTGAAGGGTTGAATGTTTCCGTCCTCTGGAATCCCCCCAGCCTTACTTCTGTATCTCATTCAAGGCACTTATCATGTGTTCCTGTTGTTTATCTACCACTCTTCTCTGCCCTTTTGGATCAAAGTCGTCTGAGGGCAGGATGTGATCATCCCATTGTTTCCCAAAGGACTCGTGTAATAATTAATGTTACACGAGTAGGTGCAGATTATTATATTTAAATGCTACCCATTGTCTCAAGCTACTAGTAAAACCAAGGTCTCATTACATTAACAACTGAATCTGGTTAGTTTGCACTCCACAATCTCTAAGGGAAATTCAGTCCTCTGTGGACAGAGTCCTTTTCACCTAAATATTCATCTCTCTCCTAGCTCTCATGCCTTCCTTCTCTGCATGTCCATATCTTAGCTATCCTTAAAAACCAGACTAAGTGTTCCTCAAGATGCCATCCCTAAGTCATAGGATTTAATTATACCCTTCTTTGAACTTTGATTAGCACTTTATATGACTTATTTCCCTAGCAACAGAATTAACTTCACCTCCACTACCACCACCATACTTCTTCTTCCCTAACCTCCTGCCACACCTTCACCTCTCCAAATTCTGCAAACACAAATAGTATCTAGCCTCTCTGAGGGCAAAAATCAAGTGTATTTAATGTCTGTGTTTCTTTTATTACCTAATACACTAACAAGTATACAGTGCTGTATCAATAACCATTTTAAAAGGCACACCAATTGTACAGGTCAAATTCAATGGACTTCCAGAGTTTGTTTTCTAATTGCTCTATCATGATGGTGCAGTCTGGTATTATTTGACAAAAATAGCAATAAAGGATAAAAGCTCCAGTATCCTGACCCAGACCCTTATTAGGTGTGTGGTTATATCTTAGTTTCAATATTCTAAACAGCAGAATGTAAATACAGTCAGCCCTCAATATCCATGGGTTACATATCAATAGATTCAATCAATGACACATAAAACATATTTGAAATTAAAAAAGAAGTATTGCATCTGTCCTGAACATATACAGACTTTTTTCTTATCATTATTACCTAAACAATGCCATATAAAAGCCACTTATATAGTATTTCCATTGCATTAGATATTATAAGTAATCCAGAGATAATTTAAAGTATACAGAGGATGTGTGTAAGTTATATGCAAATATTATTCTATTTTACAGAAACGACTGAGTATTGTGGATTTGGGTATGTGTGGGGGGCTCCTGGAGCTAATTCCCTTATGGATACCAAAAACTACTGTCATAGTCAAAGCTGGCTACATAATCTGCAGAGCTGGAGGAAAATGCAAATACAGGGCTCTAGGAAGAAGGGAAGGATTGGCCAGTCCCCTCTTCCCAAAGACTTTCCACTCAACCCATTACAATTGACTGACCCTAAAAGAATTAAAACTTTTACACTGGAATGAATTTTGTATCTAAATTAGAGGAAGAGAAGCTCTCACTAAGTTATCTACCCAATGTCCTATGGGCAGAGAGCAATTGCAGACTGTAGACCCCTAAGCAACCTGGCTACCTCCCTGGACAGAAGGTGGCAGTTATCATAAAGGAAAGGGCAGGGAGCCTAGAACCTGTCTCGGGGAGGTGAGGTGATAGGAAGCAGCACAGTACACGTGCCCAGATTTTAATCTCGCACACATGCTCCGCTCTCCTATTAGACTTAGCTTACAAAACACAAATTCAAATATAAAGACAGCAAACAGCTGTAGAACATAAAATCCAAGTGCAGGGTCTCCTGAATACAGGGCCTTGTGCAACTGCAGTGCTTGCGGGTCCATGAAGCCACACTAAAAATAGCAACAAATTTCTTGCATTGATGGAAAAGCTACATTTGCATGCACTGAATAGCAAAAGGACACTTAAAATTTTAAGATTGAATTTGCTTTTATACAGAAATATTGGACATGAGAGTATGAATATGGAGCTAGCTACAATATGAATATTCCCCTTTTATTCTTTCTGGAACCCTTAAAAAAATAGAAGAAGAAGAAAGAAAGGAAAGAAGAATACAAGAAAGCAAGTGAGCAGTAAGCATATTCCATGTCTGCTTAACTAGATTTAAAAATCCACAAATTCAGATGTATAATCTAAAGCAGCTGAAAGTGACTTTAGCCCCATGGGACACAGCGGCATAGGGAGCACTGGTGCACTATAGAGAGGGCATGTTTCCAGAAGGATGAAAAGTAGCAACATGACAGAACAAAATGTACATTCTCTGGAGGTCAAGAGCCTTTTGGAAAGGAAATTTGGAGAGCTAAGTGTTTTGAGAAGGGATAAGATGAAACAGCCTAAGATTGGAAAAAACCTACACATGGGGTAAAATGGGGGTAGAGTCAAAATGTGAGTTACGCCTTTATAAATTCAGAAAGTCCCACAAATACAGCTTCTGCTGGTGAGAGGATTGGCTGTGTCCCTTCAACAAAAACTGTGTTCCTTTGTTGAATTAACCAACAAGAGAGCTGGGAAATTTGGAACAGGAAGATGTCCTTTTAGGCCCAGATCAGTTGAGAGAAATTGAGAAGATATATCTTAACAAAGAAACAGATAGTGAGGCTCTATCTGAAGAAAACAGGTGGTATTGGTTGTAGCAGAGGAGAAAGTGTTTGAGAGAAAAATCCTGGAAGACTACAATATACTTGCTTCTCAACTACCCCTTCCCAGACCTTTACAGGAAACACACAAGGAATATTTAACTCATCCAACCAAATATCATAAGATGATCTGATGCAGCCTTGATAAAAGAAACTATAAGATGGTAAAAAGAAATTCGAAGCAAAAAAAAGAAACTATAAGAAAAGAAGGTGAAAACAGAGAAATATAACTTACCATCAGAAAAAAAGATGTACCAGAAAGTATATTGTCATGTAATATATGAAAATTATAAGCAAAAATGTAACATTCAGTTTAAAATTTAATAAAACAATCATGGCTACAAAAAAAAATCACAAAATTGAAATACAGAAATTCAGGGAAAGAGGTGACATACAGCTGGAGGTAAAATACGAGCTGACAAGTTGTAAGAAGCACAAAGGAGAATTGATATTGTGAAAAATATAGTAAAAGAAATTCAGAATATAAAGTTAAAGACATTGAATTAAAACAACTAGTGAAAAATGATAGACATGGAATGCGATGAAAATAGAATAAAGTAGAGTGAAAATGACAGCTATAGAAGACTGGCAAACCAGATCAAATATAAACATAAAATAATTTCTGAAGGAAAATAAGTGATATGAAGAGAGAACAAATATGTAAAAATATAACTGAAGGAAATGTTTCTGGTATAAAAGACTTAAATTTACATTTTGAAAGAGAACATTACGTGGCAGGGAAAAGTAACTCAGATCAGTAAACATTGAGCTATTTCCAATAAAGTTACCATACTTTAAACAAACAATCATTTGGGGGCAGTCAGGAAAAAGTTTAAGTCATAATGAAGTGAAAAACCATGTTACCTCAGATTACTACATGGCAACATTCAATGGCAGAAGATGACGAAAAAGTATCTCTTATTAAGGAATAAACTGTAATTTAAGGAATTTCCATCAAGCCAACCTGAGTTCCAAGTATAAAGGAGACAGATTAGCAGCTGATACCCAGAGGCTTTCTGAGAAAAAACAAAAAAAGCAACTAGAAGACAAACTTTAGCCAATAAATAGATAACTAGGGCAATGTAAAATGAATGGCAGTAAAAGAAGTTATTTGATTGTAGAACAAAGACATTTTTAAAAATATTAGTAGACAGCAATATTGAATATAAATAATATAAATGTTGGTGATCTAGAAAAAATATAATTAATATAAATAAGAGTAGGAAGATGGAAATGAAGCTAAAAGTCAGAATATAGCTGGAAGATGGCTGGTAGTAACTGGGACTCAAAAGATAATATCTAAGGGTCAATTAAAGTAATAGCATAGGCATATTTTACACTACAAAATAATATTAAGAAAGTTTACTGTATTGATTAAAATTGGGTGAAAGGAGAAACCATACAAACTTTAGCAGATACTTGGTGGAGACTTAGAGAACTATTAAAAATTAAGAACTATTAAGGATTGGATCAAAACACATTAAAATAGAAGACTTTCATTCACTTAATCCAAAAGAGGTCATTATTGAAAATCTAAATAACATAATCAAAAAGGCACCTGATTAATGCATGTTAAATTCTGTGCCTTGATGAAAAAGAATAAATTTCATCCTATAATCCTTCATGGGAGGGACACCATGGGAAGTAATTGAATCATGGGGGTGATTTTCTTCATGCTGTTCTCATAATAATGAATTCTCTCAGGAGATCTGATGGTTTTATAAGTTATATGGCATTTCTCCTGGTGGCACTCATTCTCTCTCCTGCTGCCCTGTGAAGAAGTGCCTTCTCCCATGATTCTAAGTTTCCTGAGACCTCCGCAGACATGCAGAACTGTGAGTCAATTAAATCTCTTGTCTTTATAAATTACCCAGTCTCAGGTATTTCTTCACAGCTGCATGAGAATTGACTAATACACCAGTGATATGGTCTGGCTCTGTGTCTCCAAACAAAACCCATCTTGAATTGCAATCTGAATTATAATCTCCAAGCGTTGGGGGAGGGACCTCGCGGGAGGTGATTAAATCATGGGGATGGTTCCCAAATGCTGTTCTCGCAACAGTGAGTGAGTTCTCACAAGATCTGATGGTTTTATAAGGGCCTTTTCCCCCTTCACTCTGCACTTCTCTCTCCTGCCTCCCTCTGAAGGATATGTTTGCTTCCCCTTCTGCCATTATTGTAAGCTTCCTGAGGCCTCCCCGGCCATGTGGAACTGTGAATCAATTAAACATTTCATTTATAAATTACCCATTCTCAGATATGTCCTTAGAGCAGCATGAAAACAGACTAATAAAACCAGTATATTAAAAATATAACATATTGTTATCAAATAGGATTTATTCCAAAATTGCAAAGATGCTTAATTCTTGGTGATTATAATATCATATTAATAAATCTAAGGAGAAATATTATTGAAACTAATTTAAAATCTGTTCATAAAAATACCAAATAAAAGAAAAACTGTTGAATAACAATATAAATAATATGAGTATATATACAACACAATCATGAGACATATATTTCAGCAGAAAGCATAATACTTTAAAGTGACACATTAAGGAATCTGCAGTAAACCCAGGACAAAACAAATACTCGGTAAAGCCATTTTTACTTATTATTATCCTAACCAACACTAAGAAGAAAAAGGAATTATAAGACTAAAAGTTGAAAATGAGGACACTGATAAAATTTGTAAGTGGGATAATCATATTTCTTGAAAATTTAAGCAATTAAAGTAATAGAATTTAGTAATATAGCAGCGTGTCAAATTATAAATCAAAAATCAGGCCAGGAGAATTCACTCAAGCCTGTAATCTCAGCACTTTAGGAAGCTGACGCAGGTGGATTGCATGAGGTCAGGAGTTCGAGACAAACGTGGCCAATATGGTGAAACCCTATCTCTTCTAAAAATACAAAAATTAGCCAGGCATGGCAGCACATGCCCATAGTCCCAGCTACCAGGAGGCTGAGGCAGAAGAATTGCTTGAATCTAGGAGGTGAAGGTTGTAGTGAGCTGTGACCACGCCACTGCACTTCAGCCTGGGCAACAGGGAGAGACTCCATCTCAAAAAAAAAAAAAATCAAAAGAATACATATATACAGAAAATAAACTACAGAATAAAGTGAGGGAAATTACATTTAAGACAGCAGCAAAACAAGACAAAAAATTTTTGGAAAAACTTAAGTGTTTACATTTTATATAAGGGAAGTTTTAGAACACTGCTGAAGGTCTCAAAAGAAGAACTGAACAAATTAAAAGATACCCTTGCTTATTTAATAGAAAAAAATCAACACTAGAAGGATGTCAATTTCCATCGTTTTTAATAATGTAAGGCAATATTAAAAAATAACTAATACGCCTTTGTTTTTGCATTTTTGTGATGGTTTCCTATTTTGTTTTTTGTGTATTTTTGTTTGTGCAATGGAACTAGAAAGTTAATTTTGAAGTTCATAAATAAAACTAAACCAGCAAGGCTAGACATAAAAATCTCTTAAAAAGAAAAGCAACAAAGTAAAGGGTCTCTGCTAACAGATATTAAAACATATTACAGATGCTCCTCAACTTACAATAGGGTTCTGTCCTGATAAATCTATCAATAGTCAAAAATATCATTAGTATAAAATATGTTTAATACCCCAATAAGGAAATAAAAGAAATTGTAAGTTGAACCATATTTAAGCCAGGAAATAACTGCATATAGCTTCTATGTTTAAAGCACCTTGATATTGGTGCCTGAAGAGACAGACCAATAACACATGATAGAAAGTCAAGAAATAATTAGCCAGGCATGGTTGTGCATGGCTCTAATCCCAGCTACTTGGAAGGCTGAGGCAGGAGAATCACTTGAAACTGAGTGGCGGAGTTTGCAGTGAGCCAAGATTGTGCCACTGCACTCCAACCTGGGCAACAAAGCGAGACTCCATCTCAAAAAAAAAAAAAAAAAAAAAAAAAAGAAAGAAAGAAAGAAAGAAAAGAAAAGAAGTAAAGCCAGATATATTAGGAAGTTTACTATCTACATTTCAAATCTGTAGAGAAAAGATGAGATTGCAATAAAGGTTCTAGTATCATTGGCTGGCTGCCTGAAAAGAAGAATGCTGGACACACACTTCATACCTTTGTTAGGAAAAGTGACTTAATTGATTAAAGATTTAAAGGCAAATATTAAAATGTAACCATAAATGAATCAAGAGTAACCACAGGAGAATTATTTTATTTCCTTGGACTAGGAAAGGTCTTCCTATGACTCTAATCTAGAAGCCATAAAAGTAGTGATAGATCAATGCACATATATAAAATTATACTCTTCTGCTGAGGAGAAAATCATAAGTAAACTCAAAAAGAAAAAAAAATTGCAACTCATATCCAGATAGTACTAATCTCTCAGGCATAAAAGGAGTGCCTAGAATCAATGAGAAAAAGCCAAACAAAACAGAAATGCAATAAAAAAAAGAAAAATTGTCAAGAGTATGAATAAATAGTTCATTGAATGGAAATATTCATGGTCTTTAAACATAAGAAAAGATGATAAACCTTCATGGTCTTACTATTTGCATTTTAACAGATTTATTGAGATATAATTCACATATCACACAATTCAGCCATTTAAAGAATGCAAGGAAATGTTTTAGCTTATTCACGGATATGTATCACTATCACCATAATTGATTTCAGAATATTCTCATTACCTCAAAAAGCAATCCTAAATATTTTCGCTATTATTCCCTATTCCCCTACTCGCCAATTCTCTCTCCCAGTTCTAAGCAACTACTTAACTACTTTCCAACTCTACAAACTTGGCCATTTTACTTTCCTATGAATAGAATCATATAATATGTGATGTTACCATATAATATTTTGTCTTTTATGACAGGCTTCTTTCATTTAGCATAGTGTTTTCAAGGTTCATTCATGTTTAAGCATGTGTTCAATACTTCATTTTTGTCTAAATACTATTTTATTAGCTGGATATACCACAATTTGTTTATTCATTTGTCCATTCATAGACATTATGTTGTGTCCATCTTTTGGCTATTATATGTAATGATACTATAAACATTTGTGTCCATATGTTTTTATTTCTTTTGATTATATAATTATAAATATAATATTAGATTATATGAGAACTCTGTTTATCATTTGAGAAATTGCCATCCTGTTTTCTGAAGTGGCTGCACAATTTCACATTTCCATAAGCAGTACATGAAGTTTCTAGTTTCTCCACATCTGTGTCAATACTTGTTATTATCTAACTTTCTATTCTAGCCAGCCTTGTGGATATGACGTGGTATCTCACTGTGGTTTTTAATTTGCATTTCCCTAATGACTATTGTCAGGCATCTTTTCTTTATTGGGGAGGAATTATTTCACCTTTATTTCTCTCCCTATACTGGTGCTATAGATATTTCATGTATAACAAGGTTAAGTGACATGTGCATGTTCCATGTAAAACGGAGGCAGAATGAAGACTGCACAGTGTCTACTTCATTTAAGTGCAGGGATATTTCTTTGGTGCCATCATACCCTTCACCAGCTCTTCCTCCTGAGATTCATACAAGCAGTACAAGAGCTCCTTCAGGTCCATAACTGATGAGTGTTTATCCTTGTCACATCTCAGTAATTTTTGTTTCATCTCCAGTGACATCTGGCAGCCAAAAGTGGTCTCCAACTCCTTGGCTCTCTTCTTGTTGGAAAGGCCAAAGAAGAAATGTTCCGCTTGGATCAGGTTGGGGTTCTTGAGTGTTTCTTCTCTGGCATACGGCTGCACAAGGCCAACGATACAGGCGAATCTGTCCCTGTCCTCCTCCTCCTTCTCCCGGACATAGAATAACGCTGCCAGAAACTGCTGGAAGATGAGGTGGAGGAAGGAGTAGCAGCCTTCAGAGCCTCTGTCCTGGCGGAGGATGTCTCTGTCCAGGAACCTACAGGGGTCGGACTCTTGCACCCTGAGCCTATACAGGTGTTCTCCATCAAACACAGACGTCTGTGCCCACAGGCACTGCACAGCCGGGAGGCTCCGGGCCCACAGAGCACCCTGAAGCTGTGCGCCCTGCGGAAACTGGACGCAGAGGAAGCACAGGAACAGCACCATGTAGGTATGGCAGAGGGGGGCCGGGCCCTTCCCCTTCTCCATCTGCAGCTTCAGACTCCTGCACACCTCCCAGTGCACCGCATGCACTGAGCCCAGCTGGAATATGGCCCCGTTGCTTCTCATAAGCTCAAAGGCCGCAGAGCTTGGTCTTCATCTCCAAAGCGTCTCAGGAAATACACCCTCCTGTCCTGCTCCAGGAACCCCTTCATCTTTACTTAGAGCGGTTGCTCCAATAGGAGCCGGAGTTTCCTCAGGGTCCCAGGCTGCATGGTGACCAGCAAAGTGGCCTTGGGTACCATCTTCCTCTTCAGCAAACTCCCCAAGAGGATGGGTACCGGCTTCTTCTTCTCTCAGTCCCTGCAGATGTTATGGATCAGCACCCCAGGTGGGACTCTTAGCTCATCAAAGCCATCGACGACTAACAGGATTTTCTGTGCTTAGACTAGGATGTTTGGAGTGTAATCCTGCAAATCAGGCCAGTCCTTGAAAACCAGGTCTGCAAAACTGCAGGGGCCCACGTGGCTGATCTTGCAGCTGAAGTAGAAACCCTATTTGAATATCTGACTGAAGTTGTCCTCCGTCCAGTCCAGCATTAACTTCTTTGCCAGGGTGATTTTCCCAAAGCCCACAGGACTGTGCAGCACTACTGCTGGGGGGAACAGCCCTGGGAGCACCTTGGGGTTGCAGAAAGGGATAAGCATCTTGTATCTCTGGGCGACAACGTGGACCCCTTTGCTGTTTCCGGGCCAGTCCTTCCACATTTGCTGGCACTTCTTCTTCAATATACTGCTGTAACCATTTTCTTTACCTGGCTTTTCTCCTTGCAAGACTTCTTTAGCTTCCCCAAGGTTTTTGAATCTTTCTCTATTTCTGTAAACTCTAGTGCTTCCTCTTCAAAATGCTCCAGTATTTCTTCCAGGGTATAGATTTCAGTTCTTCGGTCCATATTATCCCAAATGATAGAGGCTTGTTTTCATAAAATGATTTCAAAACTGCTTCTCTGAGTTTATCCTTTGCTCTCCCAGACAGATCTGTTCAGTTCATCTTTTCAGAGACCTGGATGGCTGCCATCCCTGCCCAGTAGCTGTGGCAGTGGCTGGTGAAGATTTCTGCCTTGTCTACCTCCATGGGGGAACCGTCTGTAACTCCTTTCCAGGGAGATTGTTCTAATCAGAGACTTGAACTTGCTCAACTCATCCTGGCTGAGCTGCTCCATAAGACGCTGCAGGTTAAAATCCAGCTGTGCAGAAGATGCTATCTTGTCCCATGTGGGAGCTCTCCCAAAGCCTGGCACTACTTTTTAGCTATCACATCTTTCCATATACTAATAAGTATGTATTTTTATATCTTTTTGGGAGAAACATCAAAAGACTTTGCCCATTTTAAATTGAGTTAATTTTAACTCAATTTTTTATTGTTAAGTTGTAACAGTTCTTTATAATATAGTCTAGTCACAGGTCCCTTATTAAAGATGCAATTTGCAAATATTTGCTCCTATTCTGTCTTATTGGTTTAATGACGGTGTCCTTTCAGGTAGAAATGTTTTTCATTTTGGTGAAGTCAAATTTATCTATTTTTTTCTTGTTGCTTATGCTTTTGATGTCATGTCTAAAATCTTTTCCAAGTCCCAGGTGATAAAGATTTACCCCTGTCATTTACTATAAGAATATAGTAAATGGTGTGAAGTAGAAACCCAACTTAATTCTTTTGCATGTAGAAATCTACTTGTCTAAGCACTACTTATTGAAAAGTCTATTCTTACCCCATTGTATGGTCTTGAAACCCTGTTGAAGGTCAGTTGACCATAGATGTATGAGCTTATTTTGGGACTCTCAATTCTGTTTTATTGAGTGATGTGTCTAACCTTGTGCCAGTATGACACTATCTTAATTGCTTGGTATTCAGTCATGAAATAAGGAAAGGTGAACTGTCCTTGTTTGGTCTTAGTTTTCAAGATTGTCTTGGCTATACTGGGTCTATGCGATACTAACTGAATTTTATAACTAGTTTTCCCATCTCTACATAAAGTAAGCTGAGATTCTGACATGGATTGTACTGAATCTTAGATTAGTTTTGGGAATAGTACCCTCTTAACAATACAAATTAAGTCTTCCAATCTAGAAACATGAGATGCTTTCCACTTATTTAGATCTAATTTTTCTCAATAATGTCTTGTAATTTTCAGAGTATAAGTTTTCCTTCTTTGTTAAAATTTATTTTTAGGTATTCTTCTTGATATATTTCTAAAAGGAATTGTTTTAATTTCAATTTTAAATTGCTCATTACAACTCTGTAGAAGTAAAATTATTTTTATATATTGATCTTGTATCCTGAAACCTGGAAGAACTCATTCAGTAGTTGTAATAGGTTTCTAGTGAATTTTTTAGTATTTCCTACATACAATATTATCTCATCTGCCAATACAGATAGTTTCACTTCCATTCCAATCCAGTTGCCTTTCTTTTCTTGTTTGGTTGTTAGGGCTAGCACCCTTAATGTTATGTTTGGTCATGTTAAGAGCAGATAACATTGAGGTGGTCCTGATTTTAGGACAAAAGCATTCATTTTGCCATTAAATATAATTTTGGCTATGATTTTTCATGGATTACTTTTATCAGATTAAGGAAGCTCCCTTCTATTTCCAGTTGGGAGTATTTACATCATGAAAAGAAGTTGGGTTTTGTCAAATGCTTTTTCTGTGTTTATTGATGTAATTATGTAATTTTTGTTTTTATTCTATTGATGTGATGAATTATATTAGTTGATTTTCACGTGTTCAACCAACCTTGCCATCCTGGGATAAATCCCACTTGGTTATTGTGTACAATTCTTTTTATATGTTACTGTATTCAGTTTGCTTGTATTTTTTTGGAGTGCATATTTCAGGTTGAGTATAAATTTCTAAGTACCCTAGAGAAGGCAGTCATGAAAAATATAAAGCACAAGAGCATTTGCTCTTTGACTTGGCTTTTCCACCTCTAGTATTTGTCTTACAGGTATGTCTGCTTGCATAGCATTATTTCTAAGAACAAAATACTTAATATCCTCATTAGGTTCTTGGAAACTGCAACCTTGAATGAAATGATGTATAACAAAAACAATTTTATCATAGGCTAACTCATACAAGCAAGAGTTAAATTCCTATGGCATATTTCTGGTCACAACTATATCACCAAAGTTCTAAATAAAGACCAAAACACTTCTAACATTAAACACTGAAATAAATTTGAGCTCTACATACATTTTTAAAAGATTAATAAAAACAAGTAAGATAATTTTTTATCCACTTACTCCAATTCAGGGTTGTGAGTGGCCTGAGCCTATCTGGCAGCTCAGGGTGCCAAGTGGAAACAAATCTTGGACAGGACACCATCCTATCATAGGGTGCACTCACATGTACGCATACACTCACCCAAACTGTGAGCATTTAGACACTCCAATTAACCTAACATCTTTGGGATGTAGGAGGAAACTAGAGTACAGAGAAAATCCATGCAGACGTAGGTAGAACATGCCAACATACAAATGCCATACAGATCATGGCCCCTGTTTGGAATATTCTTTTTTTTCATCAAGATTATAACAAAATGATGTTGAAAAAATCTTATTTGAGGATCTGCTGTATTGAAAATAAAATAATGCAAGAGGCTAAATAGAGGATGAAGAGTGGTTTACACAGTGATATAGAAAGAGGTCCATGATATTTTTCAGTGAAAATAAAAGGCCCATGCTAACTTCTGTGGGAGAAACGGGAGGTGGGCTATAAATTATATTTGTTTGAATTTTCATTTCCAGAGGAAACTCTGGAAAGATATTTTAAAAATCAGGAAAAGTAGAAATCACTACAGAACATGGTAGATACAGATGGGAATGGAAGGGAGGTGTTCACAGTGCTTCTTTGATAGTCATACATTTTAAACCACACAAATATATTACTTGCATTAAATAATTCATATTTCAAAAAGAATCAAAACATACGATTTTTACCAAGATAAAGTCATTGGGTAGGAAGTGGCTCTTGGTATAATCAAGTTCAAATCTTTTTTTGGTGGGGGACGGAGTCTCACTCTGTCACCCCAAATGGAGTGCAGTGGCACAATCTTGGCTCACTGCCACCTCCGCCTTCTGGGTTTAAGCAATTCTCCTGCCTTAGCCTCCCAAGTAGGTGGGATTACAGGCACCTGCCACCATGCCCAGATAATTTTTTGTATTTTTTAGTAAACATGGGATTTAACCATGTTTACCAGGCTGGTTTTGAACTCCTTTCCTCAGGAAATCCACCCACCTTGGCCTTCCAAAGTGGTAGGATTACAGGCATGAACCACCGCACGTGGCCAAATTCAAATCTTTGAACTGAGATGAAGAAACAAAAGTCAAGCTAGGAAAAAGGATTTGCCCCAGGACATATGGCAAGATCTTGGCAGAATTGGGATAAAGATTCATATGTTCCAATTCAAAATCAGGTCTCTGCCCACTTCTGCATATCTGCTTTTCACTTTAGGAAATCCTGTATCTTACTTTTACTATGTATTATGGGAAGGGAGCATCACGCTTAAAACTAATATACTCAGAGTCCTTTCTTCCCAGTGGTGCTCTGCGTCACCTGGAGTATGTGTCCTACTTGGTAGCAGCCTCCACATGATCCTAATGAAGACATGGCAGTTCTACATGCCAGAAACCCTTTATTAAAAATTCACAAAAGTAGGCCACAAATGTTCACATTCTGCAATGTTTTCTTCTTACAACCACTTTAATGTTTTTCTCTTTTCTATGAGTATTTCTTCAGAAATACTCTCTCTATGCATCTGTCCACCTTGATGGTAGCACAAGCACTATAATCTGATTTATATTCTCAGTAACTCTGCAAAAATAGCCTATTGCTCTAGAGATAATGGGGATGGTGTCTAAGTTACTGATTACTACATCAGAGATAACTACAGAGAGCAAGACTTCATTCAGGCAAGTTAAAGCACTTTCTACAGATGTTTCTTAATATATTGGCCATAGATCCTTCTCAAAATGTATTAAATAGGCATAATTTTTTATGCCCAGTCTCTCTTTGTGACTCTCCCCTCCCACCCATTCTCAATCACCAAGTTTCAAAAATTGCTTGCTGACTCCACCAGCTATTGTATGGGGCATGTGGTTCAGATGTGACCACAGAGAGTATTCTACTCCACTAATCAAGTATTTGGATCAGAGAGAGGCACACGACTGAGGCTGGGACAATGGAAACGCGTGGAACTTTGCTGGCCCTATCAGGAAAAGCCTCACTTCCTGTTGGGTTTGCTAAACTGAATGAGTAAAAGTCTAGAGCTTCCAGTAGTCAACTCTGCTCCCACACCCAAAGAGACCAAATGAAAATCAACACAGAGAAATCGAAGTCTAGGCGAAAGGCTGTCAAAGACAGTATTTAAGCCCCTGAATCTAGTTATACCTAACATTTCATCCCTTGATTCCTCATTTTATGGAAAAAAAAAATAGTAGTGTTCTCTGTTTGGTGGCTATTTGGGTTAGATTTGAGTTAATATTATGAGATACTGATATATTTTCTTAGATATAATGCTCTACCAATTATACAGTATGTTTTTTTAATTCTATCCAATATAATCTCCATGAAAATGGAAAGTTTATATTAAATAAGCAGATGTTTAGCATGGTATGTTTCCTACTTTAATCCTAAATTCTCTGAAACACTTAGAAGATTTTCAATAGATGAATAATATTCTACAGGAAAGAAAAGCGAACACTAAAATAACAACGTTTATAATCCTTCCTACAAGTTATAAAGCCCTATCATAATGCTACCTTCACCCTCTTCCCCCTATAACAAGCTTTTCAGATAGACAGTGTGTTATAATTACATTTTGAAAATGAACAAAGCAAAGTTTCAAATGCCACAATTTATCCAAAATCACAGAGCTAAGGAAGGAAGGAACTGAACACAATAATCTCAAATTCTTCTTTGTGTTTCCATTATGCCACATGGACATAGATAAAGACAAACCAAATGCGACTGTTAAGCTGAAGCATTTAATCTAAATTGTAACTTTTCATTTTCACATAGGCTTATGAAATCATATGGATTTCCCCTTTCACATTAATCTTTCTGTTCCACTTTCCCTCTCCCAGTCCTGTCCAGAAAAATCTGTGCTCACATTTTGCAGAGATACTGATTTTGCTCACTAATTTTAAAAACATAATTTTTGAAATGTATTATTTATAAAGACTATAAGAGAAAACCTTTTTTTTTTGTTCATAAGAATAAAGTAAACAACTCTTACAGAGCAGCTTGAGGCTGCTTAAGGTAATCTAATTTGACTGAAATACAGGGTTGATGCACTTGTAAGCCCTGTGAGATTATGCAAGACTATTTTGGATAAAGATGAAGAAAGTTACAAACAAGAATAAGACACAGCCTTATACTGGAGAAGAAAAGGGGGAGAGCATAGTGGGTAGGGGGATATGGTGTATTTCTCAGGATTCAGAATTGCAAACCACAAAATTCTTTTTGTTTATGGGAAAAAATTCTGCTTTGCTCAAAATATACCTGAGCTGGGAGTCAGGGTTGAAAGATGTGCAACCAAGAGCAAGATTCAGGGACTACCCCTGCAGACCACGCTGTTTCTGCCAATGGAGACATGTATTGAGGCTGCACCACGTGCTGGATGCCAACACTTCTAACATGGCTGTCCCCCAAAGCCACATTCCTCAGCCACCAGCCTTGCCTGATGCAGCTTCCATGAGGGCGATTACTTCCTCACATTCTCCCTTCTGAATCAGGTTTCTTTTTTCCTTTTTTTTTTTTTTTTTGTAGTATAATCTGAAGTCACATAGTTTTGTTTGTTTTGGTTAGGACTGCTTTGGCTGTTCTAGGTGTGTTGTGGTTCCATATAAGTTTTAGGATAATTTTTTCTACTTCTGTGAAGAATGTCATTGGTATTTGATAGGGATTGTATAAATCTGGAGATTGCTTCGGGTAGTATGAATATGTAAACAATATTGATTCATCCAATCCATGAGCATGTAATATCTTTCCACTGATTTGTGTCCTCTTCAATTTCTTTCTCTCTTCTTTCTTTCTCTCTTCTTTCTTTCTCTCTTTCTTCTCTCCCTCTTTCTCTTCTTTCCTTCCTTCCTTTCCTGAATCAAAGTTTTCTAAGGATGTTTCTGGTTAGGAATATCTAGGTCTCATGCCTCTATCCCTGCTTCAAAAAAGGCTGGGAGGACAAATTTCTGAATTCTGCATTAAGAATAGGGATACAATAAAATTGAGGAAAATCCTCAAACATAGAAAAGATATTAAAAAGCTTTTGACATTGTCTAAGCTTACACATGTCTACCAGATACATTAGAGGACATACAAAGGGGAATGAAGGTTTTTATTAGGAAAATTACTTTTTTAAATAGGGAAGATTCTTCTGATGGAAGAAGCAGCAGAGAGAATAGGAGATAATGGTTTTTCGGAAAGACTAGTTTAAGCAGACATCAGGCAGAAAAGGCATACTCCAAGCTCCCCATTATTCTAACTTTTTCACAAGAGGTTCACACTTTCCTTAACTCTCTACTTCATGGGTAGCCCAGACAAACTGTTATAATTATGCAGTAAATATAACTTTAGAAGGTTTCAAGTCAGTTTCATAGAAAAAAGTCATAGTAAAATATTAAATTGTCCTACTGTGGCCTCACACATCAAACTCATAGACATTAGTCTCAACTGAATCCAATTATACTGAAAGCATTTCAAATATACAGAAAAAAAATGTAAGAAAAACATCTAAAAATGATGAAGCAAGTGAAGCCTGTTCAAATTCAACCTTTTGAAGGGATTTCCCCAAAGTGCTGAGTAATTATAACCCTAAGCTGGCATAAAGCTGGTTCTAAAGGAAATCTTTCATTCCTGCTTTAAACATACGACAGGCATAGCATTAGAGAAATGGACCAGCTTCTACCAAAGGAGAATCATGTTCTATAATTAGAATGTCCACCAGGGAGTTATAACACCATGCCATAGAACACGATCCCTGGGCAGCACTCACATACTCCAGCCTGTGCCTTCACAAGGAAATAACAAATGTCCAGAAGTCTATTCCTGCAGCCAGCTCCCAGTGTATATTTAACTTTTTCTATTTGCATTTAAGTGAGACAATAGGAAAATAGTCTTTACTCCTGCTTTACAGATGTCAAACATCATCTACACAATAATTTTATTATTTTATGAAATTTATTCCATTAAAAATACTACCAGCTATTACTATTTGCAGTAGAATACTATGTAGGTTATGATTATGTCTATAGAGAAATGCATGATACTAAATAGCTTTCATGTGATATCAGTTATAATTTTGAATACATGAAAATAAGAATCTGGAAGGATATGCCAAATTTTAACAATGGTGAGCTTTAGGTGTTTAGATTTCATTTTGGTTTTGGTTTTTAATTAACTTTTACTTCCTGTTCATTTATACCATTCTCAATGTTTTAAATAATCTAAAAAGCACACACAGACACACACACACACACACACACACAGCATTTATAATCAGAAAAATTATAATGAAGACATTAGGTTGTCAAAGTCACAATTATTGGCATGCAATGTAACATGCATGATAACTTATTCATATCTTGAATATAAAAAATCCAAAGAAAATTATTTTCTAAATAATGCTTTTTAAATTGACCACTTGGGATGTTGAAATTTCTAAACTGAACTCCTTCCTTACTAAAAAAGAAATAGCAAGAAAAATAAGTACTAGTTAACTTCCTCTCAAATACTCAAATCAACATCATAAACAGCTACCGTAGATCCCCAGGGGCCTAAAATTGTTTACTGCAGCACTTAATGACTTTAGACTGCCTTATTTTTTAATGAAGTAGTGTTTTGAGCTCTTTTATCTACATATTGTCTGTTCATTTGCATTTTTGTGAGGTTGTATAGCTTTGAACATCATTCTCTAATGCCAGCAATGCCTTCTCTTGCCTTCATTCTTGCCTTCACTTTCTTCTTACTGGTAGAAAAGTGAGTGGAAATAGCATGCATTTTGGCAACACAAAGGCTACATTCAAATTCAGATATAAGCAGGTATTAATGTTCATCAGCTAATCATTTAATCTCACTTAGAATCTCAGTTTCCTTATCTGTAAAGTGGGCAGGGAGATAATAATAGTACCCAATGTGGTTGTTAAAAAAAATATGGTTGTTAAATTAGTTTGGACATGTGAAAGCAGTTTTCAAATTGTAAAGCCATACACAAATAATTTTAATCTTTGCAATTCTAAAGTTCTTCGTTTTGATCAGCTACGGTCTTCAAAGCCCGATAAATATATTAAGCAATATAATTAAGAGTAAAAATAATATATAGTAAATGAGCTTTAAATATTGTGAGAGGTCTGAACTGAACCAAAAATAGAAAGTTTTATCTAGTCAAAGACATGTATTTTTCCATAATTTTAACATTTCTAAAACTGGAACATGTTGAAGTGATGTCACCAAGATGGCAGAGTAGAAGGTAACCCACTCATATGCCTCCACAGCAACCAGAATTCTGTACATCTTTACAGTCAAAAGTCTCTCTTCAGGAGCCTTAGGATTCAAGCAGGAATTTCTGAAACCTTATTGAAGCCTAAGACTTACTAGGCTTGTTTTGAGTATGCAGACCAACACCCAGGTGGCTGATCTGCCCCACCAAGCTTGTTTCCGGGTTCACAGCCAAGTCTCTCAAGGAGTTTGGCTAAAGCTCCATTTGTTCTTGAGCCTGCAACCAAAACCATCTGCCAAAAGGTCCAGAAGGAATCTTGCACACTAGGGCCTTGGTAAAAAGGCTCACCTGACTGCTGACATTGGTCTCAGCAGTGAATCTGAAAGTTACCTTGTGATACTGTTTCATCCTTCCTCAGCTGATCTCCTAGCTCAGAGCAAGGACCCAGAGGAAGAATCACCCTATCCCCCACCCTGGGAGTCTAAGCCTCACAGATGAGCATGCCAACCTCTATCCCACAGCAGGTCCCAAGGGGATCCAGTCTCAGCTTTTGCCTATCTCACTGTAGTTGGGGAACTATCCCATCTGTGCTGAGACCTGTTGGGAGAAACTTACCTGTCTGAGCCAGTGAGACCAGGATTTTAAGCCTCCTTTCCACAGCAGATCCCAAGGGGATCCAGTCTCAGCTCCAGCACCTCTTGCAGCAGTCAGGGCACTACCTTATCTATTCAAGAACTTGCTGAGTGACACACATTCCTCTGAGCCAAGACTAAGCTTTCCAGCATTTGTCCCACAACAAATACCAAGGGGACTCGCTGTAAGCTTTAGTCTGTCTTCCTGCAGTCAGGAAACAATCTCATCGGTACAGAGATCTGCTGGGAGATGCATGCCCATCTAAGTCAATGTAACATACAGATTAGCCTTCATGCCACAACAGATCCTGAGGGGGCCCATCTCATCTCTGGTCCCTCCTGTTGTAGTAAAGGAACTACCCTCACTTGGGCAAGGACCTGCTGAGTGACGGTCACCTGTCTAGGCCAATGAGACAGGCCCATCAGCAGAATCTGAAGGAGCCCAGGCTCAACTCTAGTCAGGGACTCATCCACTTGTGCGTATGCCTACTGTGAAAAACATTCACCTGGGCCACTGGAGACAATCTTCTGAACTCAGACTCCCAGCCAACATCCCCAGAGAGCCTTAGTAGCTTCTTTAGATCTTCCTCAAGTCTATCTGGGTGGAAAAGGCATATTAATCTTAGAACTTCTGGCAAGACTCACAGCAAGCCTGGGCTTAGACCTTCCTCTAATGCCACGATGACCGCAGTGATCTCAGGCTCAGGGAACACAAAGTCAGTCAGCTTAGAACTACTGGAAGGCCTTCTGAAGAAAGGCAGGTACAAACAAAGCCAGACTGTGAAAACTAAAATAAATACTTAATCCTTCAACGTAAAAACATTGTCAGACATCTGAAAGCATCAGGAATGTTCAAGGAAAATATAACACTACAAAGAGGACAAAATAAGGTGCCAGAGAATGACCCTAAAGTGATGGAGATATGTGATCATTCAGGCAAATAATTCAAAATAGCTGTTTGCGGAAGCTCAGCAAACTTCAAGAAAACACAGAGAATCAATTAAGAGATTTATCAGAGGTATTTAACAGAGAAATTGAAATGGTAATTTTAAAAATTGAACAAATATTGGTGCTTAAAAGTACAGTAAATGAAATGAAAAATGCAATAGACATCAACAGCAGAATTGATCAAATGAAAGAATCAGCAAGTTCCAAGATAGACTATTTAAAATATGCAACCAGAAGAGAAAAAAATAATAATACTCAGGAGGTTGAGGTGAGAAGACAGCTTGAGCCAGGAAAGTCAAGGCTACGGTGAGCTGTGATCACACCACTGGACTGCAGCCTGAGTAACAGAGTGAGATCCTGTCCAAAAAAAACCAGAGCCTATTAGAAAAATAATTATTCTTTCTGAACATTATAAAAATAATCAGGCCAAGAATAATAAATCGAATTCATCTTACCATAATTTGTCTTCAGGAAAAATAGAAGACTGGAGAGAGAAAAATGATGTTTCAAAAACTATGATATGCCTGTTATAAATTCTAATCTCATCAGTTATTTTTGAGTTTTTTGCTGTAATTTAGACTGTCTCTGCTTATTCCTGTGAATCAATCGGTGATCTCTGATTGCAGCTCAGAAGAAACAAGAGGGATGGGTAATGTGAAAATCTGGATCAATATTCTAATCCTGGGCACATATTGGATTGGCTAGCATCTCTATATAAGCTTGGTTCCAATAGTTTCCCTGTTCATAGAAAGCCTTCTTACTTAGTTTACTTGGGAGAATTTTAATTATTTCCCTTTACTGTGGTGGAATATATTGCCATTGTACTCTTTATGTAGAAATGCAGGAAAAGTGTACTCAATGTTTTCTTAAACAGTTATTAATCTTCCAGATTTCACCTTTTGTCAGAACTCAAGAATTATGAGTGGCCCTCCACATACTGATGCTTTCTAACTGAGCTCCTCTCTACCCTGATTACATGAAATCCTAGTAGTTAGACAGGAATATCACCCCTATTCAGCCTAAAGAATTTACAGAAGAGGGATCTTTGTCCTTCTACAACTCTTAGGATTAAGGATTTCCTTGTAAAAGGAAGGAGGGAAATGTCAGAGGCATTGGAACCATGGCAACTTCTTCTTGAACCGGGGCTAGGGAAAATAAGGCTGAGACCTACTGGGCGACATTCCTAGGTGGCTAAGGCATTCTAAGTCACAAGATGACGTAGGATGTCAGCACAAGGTACAGGTCACAAAGACCTTGCTGATAAAACAGGTTGTGGTAAAGAAGTTGGCCAAAACCCACCAAAACCAAAATGATGGTCATCCTCACTGCTTGTTATATGCTAATTATAATGTACTAGCATGCTAAAAGACACTCCCACCAGCACCAGGACAGTTTATAAATGCCATGGCAACATCAGGAAGTTACCCTATATGGTCTACAAAAGGGAGGAACCCTCATTTCCAGGAATTGCTCACCCCTTTCCTGGAAAATTCATGAATAATCCTCCCCTTGTTTAGCATATAATCAAGAAATGACCATAAAAGTGGCCAGCCAGCAGCCCTCAGGGCTGCTCTGCCTATGGAGTAATCATCCTTTATCCCTTTACCTTATTAATAAACTTACTTTCACTTAAAAAAAAGTTTTTGAAAGAAGTGAAAATGGAAACACAACATATTAAACCTGTGGTATACAACAAAAGCAGTACTAACAGGGAAGTTTTTAGCAATAAATGCCTATATCAAAAAAATAGAAAAATTTCCAATAAACAACCAATTGTTAAACCTCAAGGAACTAGAAAGGCAAGAACAAACCAAACTCAAAATTAGTAGAAGAAAAGAAGTAATAAAGATCAGAGCAGGGCCAAGCATAGTGGCTCATGCCTGTAATCTCAGCAATTTGGGAGGCCAAAGCAGGCAGATCACTTGAGGCCAGGAGTTTGAGACCAGCCTGGCCAACACGGTGAAACCCTGACTCTACTAAAAAATACAAAAAATTAGCTAGCCATGGTGGCACAAGCCTGTAATCCCAGCTACTCAGGAGGCTGAGGTAGGATAATCGCTTGAACCTGGGAGGCAGCAGTGAGCCAAGAATATGCCACTGCACTCCAGCCTAGGCAACAGAATGAGACTCCATCTAAAAAAAAAAATTAGAACAGAAATAAATAAAAGAGACTAAAAATTATACAAAAGATCAATAAAACAAAAGCTGTTGTTTTGGAAAAGATAAAGAAAACTGACAAAACTTTAGGCCAACTAAGGAAAAAGTTAGAAAATCCAAATAAATGAAATCAGAAGTGAAAAACAAAACGTTAAAACTGATACCACAGAAATAAAAAGGGATCATTACAGACTACTATGAACAACTTTATACCAACAAATTGGAAACCCTCGAAGAAATTAACAAATTCCTGAATACATATAACCTACCAAGATTGAACCATGAAGAAATAGAAAACCTGGACAGACTAATAATGAACAAGATTAAAGAAGTATTAAAAATAACCCCATCAAAGAAAGGCACAGGACCTGATGGATTCACTGCTGAATCTTAACAAACATTTGAAGAAGAACTAATACCAATTCTATTCAAATTATCTCCCAAAATTGTAGAAGTGAGAATACTTCCAAACTCATTATATGAGGCCATCATTACCTTGACACCAAAACCAGACAAGGACACAACAACAACAACAAAAGAAGCAACAGACCAATATCCCTGATTAACACAGATACAAAAATCCTCTACAAAATACTAGCAAATAAAATTTAACAACACATTAAAAATAGCATTCACTTTAATCAGGTGAGATTTTTCTCAGGAATGTAAAAATGATTCAACATATGCAAATTAATCAGTGTATTACATCTCATCAACAGAATGAAGGACAAAAAAATGATCATTTCAATAGATGCTGAAAAAGCATTTCATAAAATTCAAACATCAGTTTATAATTAAAAATCTCAAGAAATGGAAAAATATTACATGCTCATGGATTGGAAGAATTAATATTGTTAAAACTGTCTATACTACCCAAAGCAACCTATAGATTCAATGCAATTTCTAACAAATTACCAATGATAGTCTTCACAGATAATAATCCTAAAATTCATATGGAATACAAAATACACTGAATAGCTAAAGCAATCCTAAGCAAAAAGAACAAAGCTTGAGGCATTACATTACCAGATTTCAAACTGTACCACAAAACTATACTAACCAAAACAATATGGTACTATTTATGGTATTGACATAAAAATAGACACATAGAATAATGGAACAGAGTAGAGACACCAGAAGTAAATCTGCACACTTACAGCCAACTCATTTTTGGCAAAAGTGACAAGAATGTGTATTTGAGAAAAGATATTATCTTTAATAAATGCTGCTGGGAAAATTACATAACCATATACACAATAATGAAACTAAATTCCCAGCTTTCACTATACACAAAAATCAAGTCAAAGTGGATTAAAGACTTAAATTTAAGCCCTGAAATTATAAAGCTACTAGAAGAAAATACTGTGGGAAACAACATAGCATATTGGTCTGGGCAAAGATTTTTTGGGTAAGACCTCAAAAGCACAGGTAAGAAAAGCAAAAACAAATGGAATTACATTAATCTAAAAAGCTTCTGCAAAACAAAGACTATGGAATGGAAGACATTTTTTGCCAACTATCCATCTGATAAGGAATTAATAAGCAAAATACATAAGTAGTTTAAACAACTCAATAGCAAAATGATAATAGTCTTATATTAAAATACTGGCAAAAGACCTGAATAGATATTTCTCAAAAGAAGACATACAAATAACCAACAAGAAAATGAAAAATGCTCAATATCATTAATCATCTGGGGAAATGCAAATCAAAGTCACAATGAGATATCATCTCACCCCAGTTAGAAAAGCTGTCATCAAAAAGACAAAGGATAACAAATGCTGGTGAGGATATGGAGTAAAGGCAGTGCTTGTACACTGTTGGTAGGAATGTGAAATAATACAGTCATTATGGAAAACAACATAGAAATTCCTCAAAAATTTAAAAATAAAACTACCACATGATCCAGCAATCCCACTGCTATGTATGTATCCAAAAGAAAAGAAAGTTTATTGAAGAGGTATCTGCACTCCCATGTTTGTTGCAGCACTGTTCATAATAGCAAAGATATGGAATCAACCTAAGTGTCCATCAACAGATGAGTGAATAAAGACACTTTGGTATATATATATACAATACAGTACTATTCAGTCATAAGAAAGCATAAAATCCTGTCATTTACAACGTGGATGGAACTCTAACTCATTATACAAAGGGAAATAAGCCAGGCACAGGAAAACAAATATCACGTGGTCCCACTCATATGCAGGAGCTAAGGAAGTGGAATTCATGGAGGTAGAGAGTACAATGGTGGTTACCAGAGGCTGGGAAGAAAACAGTAAGATGAAGACAAGTTGCTTAGTATGTACAAAAATATAATTAGTTAGAAAAAAATAAGTTCTAGTATTTGATAGTATAGTAGGAAAATTATAGTTAACAATAATTTATTGTATATTTCAAAATAGCTACAAAAGAAGAATTGTAATTTTCCCAAAACAAAGAGAAAAAGATGTTTGAGGAGATATATACCAAAATTACCCTGATTTTATCATTACTCATTATAAATTCCTATATCAAAATATCACATGTGCCTTATTAAAAATATGATATATCAATTAAAAAGTACAACAAAATAAAATTGGAATGTGTCTAAAACGGGTGGTGTCTTATAATTGCTGTGGCCTGGTGGCAGCTGTAATGTCATTGTCTGCTCGAATGCAAATATCAAAAGTAACATCCTCAAAACTTGCAAAATGGGTATCCGCAGCTTGGAAGAAAGTCCCAGATTAATGAGTGAAGCATTATTTGAAATAATGCTGTGACATCGATTTTCCTAATGGTACAAAGGATGATATTGTGAGAAATGATAGGGATATGGATGGCTATGAGTCCAAACATGATCCAGAAAATGTAAACAATTATTTGTGTTCATTTTTAAGGTATGCATAAAATGGACACATAATTTTACAAACTGTCAAAAATGACTTATAAAGGTCTGCCAGTATGTATAAAATACAATGCAAATTTATATGAAAACATTATCATTTTATTGGCAGCATTTTTCTCTCTTGTTTATATAAACAATAATCATGTATCTGACAATCAGTGGCATCTAAGAAACAATGAAATAGCTAAATATCTAGTTGGTTTTGTTTGTTTTGTTATCAATTTTTAAAAATCGTGTTATCCTGAATACTTGAGGATACTCTCCTAAAAATAAAGCCATTCCCCTATAAAATTGTGATACTCTTATCACATCTCAAAAGCTGAGCAATACTTCCATAATGTCATCCAACATCCAGCCCATGTTCAAATGCCTCCAACTATTCAAAAAAAGGTCTTTCATATGTTTAAACCAGTATTCAATCAAGTCTCCTGCATTGTATATGACTAAAACTGTTCTTATTATTAGCACTGTGTAATAACGACTCAGTAGAGACAAATTTATTTTACCCCTCCCCCCGAATCTTTCTTCATCTTGTTTTTTATTTCATGGAACTCACTTAAGGTAAGGAATATTTAGCAGCCTTATATTTAAAAAAGAAGAAGAAGAAGAAGAAGGAGAAGAAAGCCCTGCTCATGTGGCATCCGTATTTTCTTTCACTGAGTTTTTTAATCCTTCTGAGGTAAAATTAAATGAAAGGCCATTTCAAGCAACTTTGGTTTGCAGCAGGACCAGACTGTTCTTAATGCACCAACGAAATTCCTCTCTGGCGTAACGTACTTATGTACAGGAGAGGTCCCAGATATCTGAACACAGGTTGCCTTTTGGTAGTTCAGTATACTATTCTCTGAGTGTTAGGGGTTTGGGTAATTTTGAGTAACCTCCTTATTTTTATGAAATATCCAAATCTTCCTGTTGCCACTTTGAAAATAGCTCCCTCCACATTTCCTTTAGATTGGAGTTAGTGCTTTGAACATGATGTTCATATCTCTGGAAAGAACAGCCTCTCTCGATGAATAAAAATATTCCTCTTCAAAAAAGAACTTGCTGTTCCATTATTATATAAAATGTTTCAGTGCTGGTGTGAAAAGAATGTATAGACTTGTGGGTAGTGTATGGACTAAAAAACAAAACAAATTGAGTGTTCCAGATAGTAGGAAGTGATCACTGCATATTTTTATTGTGCTTCTCATTTATCTTAGAGCGAAATAAAATGAGATGGGGGGGTGGTAAATGGACTTTAAAAACCATATAGTCTCATACCTAATATAAAGTACAATAATACTTTATTGAAATTGTCTGGCAACCCTAGCTAAGTGAGTTGTATGTTTCTATTTTCAGTTTTTCAGAATGAATTTTTTTTTGCTTCTAGTTCTACGTAGGGCTTTCTGTAAGATGTCTAAAGAGTAGAATTCTATATGAGTAAAATTTTACTGCTTACTCTTTTTTTTCAAAAAGAATGGTAAGTAACTGTGGCTATAATTTTGTTAATTAGTTCAATTTAATCATTTCACATTTTAAACATATATCAAAACATCACATTGAAAACCATAAATATATGCAATTATTATTTGTAAATTAAAAATAAAATTAAGAAAGAAAACAATATATTCCTTTTTCAGCTGCTATGAGCAATAAACTAACCAGAAATATACAATACAGGGTGATTTCTGATCATTGATTTAGTATGACTCCTCTATTATGTAGATTCACTTAAGTCAACTATTTTCACGATGAATAGGTCTTAATTTCCACACAACTGACGTTATTAAATATAATAAAATAACAATCTCTGTTGACAAACATCTCACCTTTCTTCTGTTTCTACTATACTCCTAAATGGAAAAAAATTATTCAAAAATGTGATCTTATAACAGAGATCCAAGATGGCTGACTACTAGCAGCTCAGGATTGTAGCTCCTAGAGAAAGTGCACAGAATGAGAGGACGCCACACTTACAGATGAATTTTTGTTGCCCATGGACCAGGAGATTCCCAGCAGAGGAGCCCCACAGGTCGCCAGCGCGACTCTTGTGGCTGGTGTGGCGGTTTTGCCAGCGTCTCGGCGTGGCAGTTCTCGGTGCAGAGTAAACGGGACTGAGTCCCCTTTTGGTCGATGTTTGGAGCTCCGGGAAGGCAGTTGCCTATTTACCTGATTGAAAAAGGGATTCAAGAGGGAAGCCAGACCGGAGATTCCTGGACAGAAAAGCACCACGAATCTTAATGCCGTTGTTTTAGTTGGCGCAGTGGGTTGCTCAGATATCGGTGCTGTGAATCAACAAGTTGGACGTCTGCTCAGAGGCCTAATTTGAAAGTTGGCAATTACAAACGACAGGTGGATAAACCTACAATGATGGGAAGAAGCCAGAGTAAAAAGGCTGAGAATACTCAAAATCAGAATGTCTCTCCTTCCACAGGGGATCATAGTTCCTC
>CAUYLG010052591.1:0-25915 GCA_963573385.1 Cacajao melanocephalus | reverse complement strand
CAGCAAACTGACACAAGAACAGAAAACCAAACACCACATGTTCTCACTCATAAGTGGGTATTGAACAATGAAAACACATGGACACAGGGAGGGGAACATCACACAATGGGGTCTGTTGGGGGGTGGGGGATAGGGGAGGGATAGCTGGGGGTGGGGAGATTGGAGAAGGATAACATTAGGAGAAATACCTAATGTAAGTGACAGGGGATGGAGACAGCAAACCACCATGGCATGTGTATACCTATGCAATAATCCTGCAAGATTTGCACATGTACCCCAGAACTTAAAGTAAAATTAAAAAATAAAAAAGAAACAGGGAGATGGATGTGGCAGTGGAGCCTGACCAACAGCAAATACACAAGTGCCTTCTTGGCTACTGTGGTGGCCTAATTACCATGAATGACCAACAAGGTATCCTCTGCCATCTACCCTCATCTCCCATCTTGTAGTAGCTGCCCCTTAGGTGCAGCTTTGGTGAAGCTACGAAGCAGCATTCTGGAAGTGCTTTTACACATGAGTGTTAATTTTTCCATCTGTGCTGTCATCTGTGACTACCAGAAGTTGATATTGGAATGTGTTTAAGCAGGTTAGTGGAACAAAAAGTCCAAGAAAACCTGACATTTTGGAATTGCCCATCTAAGCTGGATAGCTGGATCATTCAAATTGTGAACCTGAGTCTTTTAGGGGAGGGGCTGGCATAAGAAACTCAGAAATGGCTGGGAGATGAAAGTTTCAGGCTATATGACCTATGACATGAAAGCTTACAGTGGTATACACAGCTTCTGCAAGAGAAGCCCAACGGACAGACATCCCAGTTACAGACCTCTCCAGACCTTTTATTCTCTTCTCCCCTCCCCAAATGAAATTGACTTCCATATTAAAGCTTAGGTGCTGTTAGCTATTCTTTCCAAGTATCCTCGACAGATGCTACAGGTATAATCAGCTACAGGTGTCTGCCTGGAAAAAGGCCAATAAGGGCAAGCAATGGGAAAGGTGCCCAAAATATATACAAAATTACCTTGGATGTCAATTTGAACTTGCTAAGGTGATTTGACACAAGTGAAAGGCAGAACCACGCTGCTAACACTTTCCACTATGTTATGGGCAGTTACTGCCAGGTTGCCAGAATTATGTCATATTTTTATTTTCAACAGTTATATTTTCTGGCACTTTGAGCACAGCATTTCTATTGATATTTAAGAGGGATTGTGGATAATTTAGCATACGGTTATGGGTTTCTTTTTAATTTAAATAAGAGATTTTACTAAGCTTGCTCTCTCCCTGTATATTATGTGATTATACTCACTGTCTGATGTTTGTTTTCCCAGGATAAGGAGAAGGAAGCTAATAGGAAAGTTTATAAAGGAAGGCAATTAAAAAGTTGGATTTATGAAACAAGTTGGATCTATTCTGTTAAGTAAAGCATGCATGTCTTGCCAGCAGTCATGCCCAGTCATACACCTCCAGCAGTAGATTCTGTTGTCATGAGCAACATTATCTTCTTCAGAAAGTTACGGTCTCATAATTCTAGGCAACTGCCTTCATGGCTGATTTCACTCCACCCCACCTGCTGTTTCCGTGGACCAGGGCCAAGCTAAGCTGTGGGTCAGTCAACAACCCTCAGCTGCATTGTTGATGCTGGTCTGGAGCTCCATTGGACAGTTTTTGACACTGATCACCTCTATTTGACCCTGCTTCTGAGCTATTGTTTCTACCGTTTCCATGTCACTAATCCCAGGTAAGCTAGCCTTCTCATTGATTGATCTAAGTTTCACTCTGTAATCTCATCTCTTATTATTAACAAGAGCCACCTGGCTGACCTGCTCAACTGGGAGCCAGACGAGATCCTCGACTGCCGGTGGGCAGAGAGCTGTATGGGGACTGAGGCTGGGAAAGGCAAGTAAGGTCATTTTCTGAGGGCTTACTATTTCCTGGGCAGTGTTCTGGGTGCTTCACACACGTTAACTGTATTCATTTGCTGTCAGCGAAAGAAAGGGTAGAAAAGGCTCAACACAGGTGGGTGCGGTGGCTCAGGCCTGCAATCCCAGCACTTTGGGAGGCCGAGGCGGGTGGATCACCTGAGGTCAGGAGTTTGAGACCAGCCTGGCCAACATGGTGAAACCCCGTCTCTACTAAAAATACAAAAATTAGCCAGGCGTGGTGGCAGGTGCTAGTAATCCCAGCTACTCGGGAGGCTGAGGCAGGAGAATTGCTTGAACCCAGGAGGAAGAGGTTGCAGTGAGCCGAGATCTCTCCACTGCACTCCAGCCTGGGAGACGAGCAAAGCTCCCTCTCAAAAAAAAAAAAAAAAAAAAAGGCAAAAGGCACAACCCGAAAGGTTTAAAAACTTAAGTGTATTTTTTTGTTGTTGTTGTTTGTTTGTTTGTTTTACAATAGATGGGATGGTATTGTGTAGGTGAGGGCTTATTCCATGAAGATTAAGGAGCCTATGGTCAAACAAGAGTATGACTTTAAACAAGTCATTTTCCTTTACTGAGCTTCAGTTTACCCCCCTGTAAAATGGCCACATAGTCTTTGCTAAGCAGTTACCGTATATATTTGTGAGGATACAAATGATACAGAATGCTTAGAAAAGTACAAAATATTGCTAAATGTCATGTGAGGCAATATAGGATAGTGGTTAAGAACCAGACTACAGATGGGGTACAGGATTCTGAATCTCAGCCCAACAACTTACTACCTATGTAACCTCAGACAAGTCATTTAACCTCTATATGCCTTAGTTTCCACATCTATAGTGTGAGGATATGGATAGTACCTGTTCACAGGGTTTTTGTAAGGAAAAATAAGATAATATGTGCAAACCATTCAGAATAGTACTAGCAGAGGATAAACGCTGTGTAAGAACTGTTTATTATTACAAATAATAGGTAACTATGAATATTTTATGCCCCTATATTTCCCACATGCACTCTCTCAGTGTTGTAATCCTTAATGCAACAGAACTTGGTTAATGTTGCAAGTCCAGTTACATTGTACATAGCTATTTGCGTGCTAAGGCATAACACATAACCCTGCCCTAAAACACACAGAGGCCATAGCACTTGGCTATATAAGGAGGTGAGAGCTCAGTACTCCCAGCGGATGAGAGAAAGGCCTCTGTAGAACTGGATGGCCTCTGAGGTAAATGCCGTAAAGGATTCATTTATGTAAATTCAGAATGCCTCTTAACTTTTTAGAAACATGTTTCCTGCATTAAGTGAGATACATCTGTATATAGAGGAAGATGCAGGGTTATGGCATCCCTCTACAACATTTACTGAGAGACAAAGAGGACTAAGGCCTACTCCCCAACCTTAGAGAGTTGATCATTTAGTAGGGGAGATAAGACATATAGTCAGACTCAACATGTTATAAGACACAATGGTGTTATGAGAGTAAATAAGGACATACTTATATCCTTTATACATTGGGCAGAGTATATAAATGCCAATGGTTGTAGTTTTTGCACAAGCCTTAAAAAATTACAAAGTGCTGTAGGAGATGGAGAAGAAAAGAATCATTTCTTACTGGGGGCATCATGGAAAGCACTGAAGCATGAGTAGTCTTTCAACAGGTAGAACTGAGGGCAAAGGGCACCAGCAAAGCCGTGCAGATGAGAACTCAGGATATGAAGGGGCCAGTAAGTAGCTTGTGTTAGCTTCAGCATAGAATATACACAGGAGTCTTCCTGAAGGATAACAAGGCTGGAAAATTTGGCTGGAGCTGGGCTTAAATACTAGGCTACAGAGCTGGGCATATTTAGGAAGCCATGGGGAATTTTAGAGCAGGCGAATTGCATCATCCAAACTTCCCTTTTGGAAGGCACTCCGACAGCAGGAAGTGCCATCTCCTCTGGCTGCCTCAAGGACTTTTCTTCTGCAATGCTATCTTTCTCTTCTGCATCATCAGTCTTTCTCCAGAGATATGCAGTGGCAGCCTGCTGCTTTCAAAAAACAAACAAATGAAAATCTTTTTTGACGCATATTCTATTTCTCTATAACCCTAATAACACACCTTCTAGACAAAAAGTCTATACTCATTGTTTCCACTTCCTCACTTATCAGTCTCTTCTCAACTTGCTTCAGACAAGCATCTACCCCCAGGTATACTATTGTCAGTACCGTAATATTCTTGTCAAGGTCACTAATGACCTCCACGGAGTCACATCCAACAGTCCTTTCTGCAATGCTCTCTTCTCTCGATTTTCCAAACTCTCCCAGTTTCCCTCATCTCTCTCTAGCCATTCCTTCTCAGTTTCCTTTGTTAACAATTTCTTCTCTACCTCAACTCTGATTGTTGGCACACCCCTGGCTCAGTTCTATATCCTCTACTTCTCTTTATCAGTACTCTTATTTAAAGTGATTTTGTTCAGTTCCATACTTTTAAAAAATGTCTGCATGCTGATGATGCTCATATTCATATCTTCCGCTCTCACCTCTCCACTGAGCTTCAAACTCATATGTTCTCCTATCTACCTAACATCTCCACTTATGGCTCTAATAGCATCTCAAAATCTTATCATGGCCAAAAACATCCTCTTGATCTGTGCACTTCCCACATCTGCGCCAAATTATTCCTACTGCAGGCTTCCCCTTATAAGTAAATGGTACCATTTGTCCAAGACAATAACCTAACTCTCATTCTTGATCCTATTTTCTCCTGCCCAACACATCCTCTTCATCTATCTATTAACAAGTTCTATTGGCTCCCCCTCAAAAACATATAAAAATCCATCCATGTTCTCTATCTCCACTGCTCCCACCTGGCCCAAACCACCACTATCTTTTGCCTAGACCACTGCGGTGGTCTCCTAACTGGCTTGCACACTTCTACTCTTGCTGTTTTATATTTTTACTACTAATTATGGGACCTACAGGGAATTCTTCACAAAATCTTCAAAGTGAGGTTTTAAACACATAAATCACATCATGTCACTGATCTGCTTGAAACCATCCAAAGCTTCCTGTTACACTTACAATAAAATCCAAACTCCTTCCAATGGCTTACAAGGGTCCAACGGGATTTGGCCCTCACCGTGTGCCACACTCCCTCTTGCTCGTTGCATTTTAGTCTGTCTTTTCTGTTCTGTTAACAATCCAGTTAAGGCCTCAGCACTGCTCTTTTCTCTTCTTGGAATGTTCTTCCCCTTAATCGTTACACGTGACAGGCTTCTTCTTGTCCTTTAGGTTTCCGCATAGATATCAGTTCACCTCAGAAAGAGTTTTCTTTACCACGTAAAGTAGCCTCCCTTTCTTGCCATCACGTTCTACTACATCAGCCAGTGTTACTGTTTACTTTATAGTGTTTATGTCAAATCATCTTACGTATGTGCTTACTACCCAATCCCCATACACAACTAGAATGTAAGCACCATTAGAGCAGGAACCTATTCTGTCCTATTCACTGTTGTAACTCCCATACCTAGAACAGTGCCTGGTATGTAGTAGACACACAATAAATATATATTAAGTGAATGTTGCATAAATTAATTGGCAGCAGAGTGGTTACTATAGCAATACAGACAACAAGCAATAAAGTTTTTAAGTAAATTGGTGGTAGTAGTGAGATGGAGAAAAATCAGTATTAGACTAATCCCGCCCAGATTTCATTTAAAGGTATTTAATACAGAAAATATATCCTAGGTCATTATTTCTAGTACAGAGTATCAAAACTAGGACCTCAAATCAATTAAGCAATAAGTAATTATCCGTTCATTAATCAAAAAAAGAAATGAAGGAATAAATCAGTGGAACTTGGTGATTGGAAGTTGTAGGGGTAGAAAGAAGAGATGAATGATGATTTCGTAGTTTTTTACCATTAGAACAAAACGGGAAGTTTGGAGGAAAAATTGCTGGTAGGTGAGAGGGAAGAATGACACATTTGGTATAGAACATGCTGATTTTTACTCATCCTCTGAGATGTCTGGGAGACTGTTTCAGTGTGAGTCTAGAATTCTACAGGAAGGACTGAAGAGAAGATAGAGATTGGGTATATCATCAGCATAGCCATGAAAGTTCAAAGCAATAGGAGTGGGATTCCTTGAGGAATAAAAATCAACTGAAAGGGATAGGAAATCTTTATTTCAAGGGATCTGTCTATTACATTACTTGACTCCCAGGAAGTATAACTAGAAATGTGGATTATAATAATTTCCAATTTCCCCAGGGATTCTCCCACAGTTTACTCCCTCTCTTGAATAACTCTGTGAATTTTTTTCCCCAGGTAGGGGGTTTCAAGCATGGGTTGTGGGGAAGCACCATGATCCTTTTTACCATTAGCCCCCTAATATATACCTTTCACAACTAACAGGGACAAATATCAAGATAAGCAATGGAGAATGCCTCTGAACGACTTTGTGGTCTTTTAGGGAGAAAAGCCTAGCTATAAGGAAAGTTATAACTTCTATTTTGCTTTTTCAATGCGAATACACAGTCTGATCCCTTAAATACCAGAGGCGTTGCTGTCAGCAGCAAAAACATAAAAAATTTCACCCCGATATGTAAAGCTTTTTTTTTTTTTTGTACATCAGACTTGCTCCTTAATGCTGTCAGTTGGAGAATGCTCTTATAATTTTTACTCACTGCCAACCTGTGCCTTGCCAAGATGAAGGAGCTCATCTGAGTTAGTAGTATAACTGAGTTGAGACCCTCAGACCTCTAGGCCTTAAGCTCACAAGGAGCTGTTGGCAGCAGTCTCAGATTGTTACTCTACCCTTTTTCTTTGCTTCATCTTGAACTCTTGGTGGGAGCCAAGAGCCTATCAGAGACTGATTGTTCTGCTGCTGTTGGCAGATTGGCACCAGCCAGTGTCAATGCTTGTGCAAAGAGTATATAATAGTTCCCTAATGAGGGCAAGATAATGAATGTTTGGTTTTGATTGTAGGGCTTATTCGTCATGTGTCTATGTCTAGTCCCTACAAGGCACACCTGTTGATGGGACAGGACAGGCAGGAGAGGAGGAGGTTGTGAAATAGAGACTCAGAAGACAAAGTGGCAAGTGGTCCAAGGCTCTTCAGTGGTTCATAGCTGTAGGAAATGGAACCTAGAACTTATTCCTGGGCCTTGGGCCTTGGTCTTGAGCAGGAGAGAGAGGAGTGGGCTTGGGTGGTCAGAGTGGGCTGTCATATTCTGAACAAGAGAAAGCAGTCTGAATTTGGGTTCTGGAAAAGGATTCAACTCCTGTTGGGGGGAAAAATATGCTCCATTGAAGCAGTAACTTTGTTTGGCTTGTTCACCTCTGTATCCCTAGGGTTTAGAAAAATGCCTGGCATATAGTACCTGTACAATAAATATTTGCTGATTTTTTTTCTCAATAAAAATCTCAAGTCTTTGAGATTTTATTGATTAACTCAGCTTGTCTAGTGGAAGCCTTTCCCTAGCTTTCACTGGAAGAATTTAATTTGTATAACAGTCCAGGCAATAAGCCAAAACCCCACAGAGATTGCCTTTTAGAACTGCTCTTGTGCCCATTTGCTTTATTCTCATTTTCCTCTAGACCTGGCCTTCCATATTGAACATTTCGAGATGTTTTTCTCCTGAGTTAATAATTGTCATAAGCTCCCAATTTTTTTGCCTCATCACTGGGTTGCTGATATAATCTGAGCCTCTGATATCTTAGATTTCCATTGGCATGCTGATCTCTCCTCAGTGTGACATCGGTAGGCCTTATGGACAATGCGTGTTTCCGTGTGTGTGTGTGTGTGTGTGTGTAAGCAATTGGAACTGCCTGGAAAATGGAAAAGAAGTAAAGAGGGCAATGGAAGGTAATAATTCACATGTAAGTGAAATGATTAGGTACCTCTCAGCTTGTCACTAGATCCATTATAAATAATAGATAGGAAGATATCCTTTTTAAGGACCAAATCTTAAATTGGCCCTAAAATGGAGCTCACCAGTTCAAGGGAATGGTTGATCTTCCAAAAACATGCAGATGGTGAATCCACTAACTCTGATAATCTCCAAGGTCACTGTAAAGTAAGAAAACAGGAAGCCTGGAAAATAAGTAAGCCCACAGCTGTAATCAAGGCTTCCACTTGGCCTGTGAGGAGGACTTTGGGAATAGCAGCCACTATCCATCCCTGGCCCTGCCTGAGCCTAGCTCCTCATGCCACCTCATTCAGAAACCATAGCCATGTACTCCCAGTCCCCCTCTCAGTTTCTCCCACCATTTCTAGAAATTGCTGAGGAAGGGGAAATTAACATTAAGTTAGAATGCGCAAGAATTGAAGAAGCAGGCAAGCATCAGAGGTGAAGAACAACCTATATGTCAGTAACAGAATGAGTCATTTAGGATAAACCTTGGAATGCTGACGAGAGCCACCAAAAAAAGTTTTATGTAGCTGTGTAGCTTAAAAAGAACTTTTTTGTTATAGATAATACAAAGTAGTAGTCAACATTTCATTCTTTAGTCCCTCTACCTCATGGTGTTAATAATGACAGCTAACATTTATTGAGTGCTTATTATGTGACAGACAGTGTCTTAAGCACCTTATGCACATCATCTCACAACTTCATTTAATTGTCACAACAATTGCCAGTACAATTACTGTTACTGCCAGTTTATAAATGATAAAGCAGAGACTCAGAGTAGTGAATAAGTTCTCCTGGGTCATACCGCTACTGAGCGATAGAGACAGGATTTGAAGCAAGATTCATCAAAACCTCAGAACCACATCTATTAACCAATACACTGTAATAGGTCTTCTCCTTCCTTTGCCTCTTTTTACATAAATCACAATTGTGTCAAGTCTTAAGCTGATGCAGTAGCAATGGAAGTGAAAAATATTGTAAATGTTTTGTCTTCTTTCATGGAATAACGGGTTCAATAGCTGCCAAAACCCTTTAACCATGTCAGAAAAGCACAAAAAAGTCAGCATATGTTGGTGTATCATGTACTGTTATTAAATAATAAGCCATATTATATGTTATTAAACTATGAACAGCAGATTTTACTGTGAAACTTTTGATAGATGCACAACACAAGTATCTTATACATGCAATTTTATTAGATTCACATGTTTATTCTGAGATCTGTGACATATGCAGGAATATACCTCCTGTGTAACTGAGGTAAAGGTTTTCTGAGGCCAGACCTTCTTGTATCTTTTCTTTCAGGAGGGAACTGAGATTATAGACAGGTGTAGACTCCAAGTACACTTGATGTAGTGAGCTGTGCCTGGTTGAGGACTGAGTTTTCATCACCGGCTTAGGAGGGGCCTAAGAAAGTAGGGGCCACAGAAGGTTCTGAAGCTTGAGGTTCCCAATGTTTTTTGTCAGCTAGCTACTAGTGTCAGTGCAAATGGGGGAATCGAAGGCTTGGTGTCTTCCAGGACACAAGGTTATTTAAGCGTAACATACCAGGAACATATTCAATACTGTCCAGAGACTTCTCTCTCTTTATCTGAACAGATGTTGAATGATAGAAAGTTGTAGGCCAGTAAGTAGTCAACAATGGACAACCCTTCTAGAGGATTAACTCCTTGTGTGCTATAATTGGCTATAATTTGCTCAAAGATTCTTTCTAGGCTCAGGCACTTTTGACACACTGCATACCATTAGGCAGGATCTTGCCAAGACAGAGACCTTCAGACCTGTCTATATACAGTAGGGTAGCTGTCTGCCCAACTACAACCCTCATGATTATGCCATATCACACTGGACAGCCCCCATCCAGCCAGGAGCTCTTTCCTCTTTCCTTGACACATCCCTCAGGGCCCTTGTCCACTGAATAGCATGAGCCCAGGCAGCACCTTCTTAGACCAAGCTCACACCACCATACCCCAAAGCAACCCTCCAGGCACTTACCCATGCCCCAAACACCAATAAGCAGCCTTTGTTCACAAGAGAAGGTATATCCTGATTGTTCATGGAGTAGGAGCTTTCTTGTTAAGATCACACATTAGCTGTGATACGCACTGAGACAAGTCTGCTTTATACCAGAGTGGACCTTGCAATTATGCAACCTGGATACTGGCCTCTGTGGCCTACCCAGCAACTCTTTACTCAGTGAGGCAAACCTTGCTCATATTAGAGCTCTCACTGAACTCTTCAATATGATGAAGCAGGCCCTGCCATGATGCCACTCTGCATATTATGTCAGCCCTCACCACCAGCCACCTCTTCCCACAAGACAATCAGCCCAGCGATTCTAATAGCTGGGTCTGCTGTGAGGCTGGCCTCACCAGCTCTTTCCTTCACCACAGCTTATATGGCCGTTTTGCTCACAGAAAGGCAAGTGTCTCCCAGAGCAGGATCCACATCTCACCATATGCCCAGTGAAGCCACTTTCCAGTGCCCCTAATCAGTGCTGCATTATCCAGAGGGCCAGATAAGGATGTGGTTAGAGAATAACACTGCAAGGGCACCAATCAAATGATTTTTAAAAGAGTTAGAAATTTGATATATAAAAAACCGAAGTAGATAAGAAAAATCAGAGCTTTGTTGGATTTTTTTATCATCTGTTGTATGGCTTATAGTTGTTTCCATGTGAATTACAGAGAGGAACGTGGACATCAACATGTTTTCAGTAATTAGGGCTTCCAAAAGCCCTATTTTGGCCTTGCCCTGTTTGTTTTTCTATACACTGTAAGCCAGCCATCTGCTACTATGCAAAATTCCTCATACTATTAGCCAACGCTTTCCTGGAATAGTAATCCTACCACCAGGAACAATATCTATTCAGAATATACCAGTAAGGTCACATCGGGTGTTAAAATATTGAAATACTTCTCTATCTATTCATGAAGAGCCATTGCCCAGATCCCTTCCTCTATGACCCCCTCTGCATCCACCATCACCTCAACAGCACTGGACCTTCCCTAAGGATCCCTGGGTCCACCTATAATCTAACAACTGAAGGCATAATACCTGCTTCAGCATCCTGTTTCAATGTTTATACTGATTGGTCAGTGTCCACGCAGAATCTGCTGTTAAATATTTTGAATAGCAAATATAGGAAAGGTCCTATAACTACTGGACCAAACATTATACAGCTCTCTGGGGATCACTACTTATATGCATATGTCACTTGGCAAATCTCTTCCAAACTAGGGAGGATTTCTGAACACTTGGTGCACATTGTACACCAACCACTAGACCACACTACCACTCCCTATATTTACATGAGCTCCTTGCCTTGAGGCAATGTCTGAGTAGACAGCAGCTCAGTTGAGCTCTTAATGAGTCAGTCCTCCAAATACTTACCAATCCTGCACACCATGTGGCAGGTTTTAACTATGCCTCCTCTTCATTTATTGACTTGACCTGCCATTCTCTACTGCTCCCATATCTTGGCAACCCGTGATCTGGCCATTGCACACTGCTTCAAAATAAGGAAATGACTGACAAGACTGGGTACATATAGGAAGTACCAGTCCTTGCAAACTGAGACAACCAACCTATGACCAGATAAGAGTCCACTTGGGACATAGTCTTTCAGCTCCTAATGTGGGTCTCACACCAACTCTTCACAGTGCATTTGGTGAAACTTGAAACCAAGATCTGTAATACCATTTTCAACAATTCTGTGGACCGTCTAAACAGGGTAGAGTCCAAAATCCCTTCTTCCCCACCAAAAATTCTCTAGCCACATCAAACCTGTGAAACCACTCAGGATACTGCCTGGAGTAGGACTACACCTTCTTTTCATACAGCCTAAGCTAATCTCTAACCAGAACAGAATCCACATCAACCATCAACGCTGAACAGACAATCATATAAATGGCCATTCCTCATGGCCTGCAAGAAACCCTAACTAGACCAGGGAGCAAACATCAGTCTGCAAAACTTGAGGCAAATTCTGAGGAGACCAGAATCTTGAAGGAGCTATTCAGATGACTATAGTCACAGAAGCATCCTCCATTTCATGAAACAGCCTATGAACAGACCAGGCATATGTTCCCAATCCCTCACATTCATCTCCTCCCTTACCCTCCTCTTTTTCTTTCTGCCCCTTTCTTTCCCTTTGCTCTCATTCCTTGACCTTGTTATTCCCTTTCTCTCTCACCCAATTCACTGCTGTATTATTTAGTTGTTAAAAAAATTTTGATCTCCCTAGTCACATTTAGGCCAGGGGAAAATCTAGGAAACTTCTAGAATACTACCAGCCCCCAGGCAAGGCTGCTGTTGAAAGACTGGACCTACAGTATGAGAATCAGTGTATGGAGTTTTTGTTCCTGGGACTAGAATGGTTGTTGAACAAAAACCTCTTTTCTAGTAAGCAAGCCCCAGGCCAGCTGTTATGATTTTAGACCGGTCCCCAAATGAAGGGTTCAGGTTCAGCCAGATTGGGAGGGACCAAAGGAGGCCTTGGGCAAAAAAAATCAAGTAGATGAAATCTTCCATACCTCCTGCTATCCCAACTTTTGCTCTGCCACATTAGGACAAATATTTGTTTTAAAAGGCAGTAGAACAAGAATCCTGTTCTCTCTCCCTCTTTTTCTTCCTCTTTCTTTCTCTCATACATTCTTTTTCTTTCTTTCTTTCACTCTCACTTTCTTTCCTCTCTTTTTCTTTCTTTCAAAAAAAAAAATCCCTCATGTGTAGGTTTTTTGTCAAGCTTTCACATTAGACACTACATAAACTATAATTCATTGTCCCTCATGTCCCTTGAACTCCTTTCTGCCCAATTCTCTCCTTTCATCACATTCCTTCTATTGGCCTCTGGTCTCATATGTGATATAATCACACTCAATCTCAGTCTCCCCCACCCCAGGTTTTTGGTGCCATCCATTTGGTATGTATATATTAAGACCTTTTAATTTATGTTCATGTACATATATAGGAACCTATACAAGTTTTATATTGAAAACATTCAAACATAAAACTATACATCTGACAAAGGACCAATATCCAGAATCTACAAGGAACTCAAACCAATCTGCAAGAAAAAAAAAATGAATAATCCCATCAAAAAGTGGGCAAAGGACATGAAGAGACATTTCTCAAAAGGAAATGTACAAATGGCCAACAAACATCAAAAATGCTCAACCTCACTAATCATTAGGGAAATGCAAATTAAAACCACCATGAGATACCACCTTACTCCTTCAAGAGTGGACATGATTCAAAAGTCAAAAAAATTTAAAAATGTAATTTACAATGAGTATTCATATGATCACCACCTAGATTCAATAATTAAGGTTCCATGTCTGTTTTATGTACCTGCCTGCCTTTTTTGACAAACCATTTCAATGTAAGTTGTAACTATCATGACTGATGACCCTTAAATACTTCAGCAAGCATCTAAAAATAAGGACGTTCTCCTACATGAATGCAAGATATTTTCACACAATATCTTATCACACCTACAAAAATTAACAATAATTTCCTAAACCTTATATAATTTAATATCCAGTTCACATTCAAATTTCCTCAGGTGTCACCAAATGTCTTTTTTAATGTTTTATTTTGACAGCCAGGATCCAGTCAAGTTTAATTGCATTTTTTAATGGAAATATTATTAACATGCTAAAAATTCACCATTTTAAATAGAACAATTCAGTGGTTTTTAATATATTCACTTGATTGTGCTAATTCTAGTGATGTGCTAATCATTACTAATTCCAGAGCATTTTCATCCCCCTGCAAAGAAACCTTGTACTCAATTAGCAGTCACTCTCTGTTCTCCCCTACTCCCAGTCATTGGCAACCACTAATCTACTTTCTGTCTTTATGGATTTGCCTATTCTGAACAATTCATATAAATGGAATCATACAGTATGTGACCTTTCATTTCTGGCTTCTTTTGCTTAGCCATAATGTTCTCAAGATTCATCCACATTGTAGTATGTATCAATAATTCCTTTTTAAATAGCCAAATAATATTCCACGGTATGGATATACCACATTTTGGTTATTCATGCATCATCTGATGGACATTTGGATTCTTTCTACATTTTGGCTTTTATAAGTAATTCTGTTATGAATATTCCTATACAAGTTTTTCTGTGGACATGTGTTTTCATCTCACTTGGGTATATACCTAGGAATGAAATTGCTCAACTATATATGGACTCTATGTTTAACATTTTGAAGAACAATCAAACTGTTTCTGCAGTGGTTGCACCATTTGCATTACAACCAGAAAGGTATGAGGGTTACAATCTCCCCAAATACTCATCAACACTTGTTATTTTCTTTTGTTTTCTTTTTTGTTAGAGCCATGCTAGTAGGCATGAGATGGTATCTTATTGTGGTTTTGATTTCAGTTTCCCTAATAATGAATGATGTTAACATCTTTTTGTGCTTTTTCACCATTTGTATATCTTCATTGGAAGAATATTCATTCAGATATTTGCCATTTTTAATTGAATCATCTCTCTTATTGTGGAGTTGTATTTATTATATATTATAGATAAAAATGCTTCATCAGATTTATGATTTACAAATATTTTCTTCCATTCTGTGGGTTGTCTTTTCATTTCTGGATAGTGCCCTTTGATACACACTCACAAAGCAATTCAACTTACTGAGTTTTTTAGCTTTTTTCTTTGGTTGCTTGCACTTTTTGCATCATATTTAAGAAAATGTTGCCTAGTCCAAACACAAAAGATTAACTCCTACATTTTCTTCTGAGTTTCGTTGTTTTAGCTATTACATTTAGGTATTTAGGTATTTGAACCATTTTGAGTAAAATTTTGCATATAAGACTGGGGTAAAAATGTATTCTTTTGGATGTGGGTATCCAGTTGTCCCAGTACCATTTGTTGAAGAAACCATTCCTTTCCTTTGAATGGTCTTGAACTCTCAAATTCTATTCCATTGACTGACATATCTGTCTATCCTTATGCCATTTATTTACTCTCTTTGTAGGAAGTTCCGAAATTGGGAAGTATGAGTCTTCAAGTTAGTTCTTTTTCAAAATTGTTTGCCTATTATGAGGCCCTGGTATTTCCATATGAATTTTAGGATCAACTTTTCATTTTTTTAAAAAAGGCCACTGAAGGTTTTTGTTTGTTTGTTATGTTTTTGATTCAGGGTATCACTTTGTCACTGAGACTGGAGTGCAGTGGTTCACTGCAGCCTTGAACTCCCGAGTTCAAGTGACCTTCCACCTCAGCCTCCCAAGTATTAAGAACTATAGGTGTGTAACACCATGCCTAGCTAATTATTTTTTTGTATTTTCTTGTGTAGGGACAGGGTTTCACTATGTTGTCCAGACTGGTCTTAAACTCCTGGGCTTAAGTGATCCTCCTGATTTGACCTCCCAAAGTGCTTGGATGACAGACATGAGCCACTGAATCTGGTTAAAAAAGACCATTGGAGTTTTGGTGGGGACTGCATCAAATCTATAGATCAATTTGAAGAGTGTTGCCATGTTCATGTTAAATCTTCCAATCCATGAACATAGGATGTCTTTTCACTTATTTAGGTCTTCTTTAATTTCTTCCAACAATGTGTCATTGCTTTTTGTGTACAACTCTTATACTCCTTTGCTTAAAATTATTTCCATGTATTTTATTATTTTTGATACTATTATAAAAGAAAATGGTTTGTTAACTTCATTTTCTGATTGTTTATTGCTAATGCATAGAAATATAATTGCTTTTCTGCAATCTTGTATCCTGCAACCTTGCTGAACTTATTTATTTCTACTAACAGTTTTTTAGTCAATTGCTTAAGATTTTCTATATACAAGATCACGTTATCTGTGAATAGAAATACTTCTTTTTTAATAGAAAGAAGTAAAAATAGTTTTACTTCTTTCTTTTTAATCTGGATACCCCTTATTTGTTTTTCTGGCCTAATTGCTATGGCCAGACACCTCAGTACAATGTTTAATACGAGTGGTAAGAATACACATTCATGTTTTGTTTCTGATCTTAAGGGGAAACATTCAGTCTTTCATTATTAAGTATGTTAGCTGTGGGTTTTTCATAGGTATGCTTTATCAGATTGAGGATGTTTCCTTCTATTTCTTGTTTGTTGAATTTTTTTATCATGAAAAAATGTTGGGTTTTATTTCAAATGCTTTTTCTGTATCTATTGAGATGATGTGAGGTTCCCCCTTTATTCAACTAATGTGATGTATTACATTAATTGATTTTCATATGTTGAATCAATCTTATATTCCTGAAATTAATGCCAATTGGTAATAGTGTATACTCCTTTTTATAAGCTGCAGGATTTAATTTGCTATTATTTGGTTGAGGATTCTTGCATCTGTATTTATAAGGGATATTGGTCAATAGTGTTCTTTTCTTGTGATGTCTTTGGTTTTGGTATCAGGGTGATATACTGGCCTCATAGAGTGGGTGAGCAAGTGTTCACTCCTCTTCTGGTTTTGGAGGAGTTTGTGAATGAGTAGTGTTAACTCTTCTTTAAATGTTTTGTAGAATTCACCAGTGAAGACTTCTTGTCCTGGTTTTTTCTTAATTGTTAATTCAATCTTTTTATATAAGTATATTCAGATTTATAATTTCTTCTTATGTCAGCTTGATCTTCTGTGTAACTCAGTGCATTTTATTATGTCTCTTTAGACTCTAATGACACAACAATATGCCCACATTTTCCACCCAGGACATTGACTTTTAAAGACATTGGGTTGTCTTGTAAACTGTCTTGCATTCTGGATTTGTCTAATTGTTTCATCAAGGTATCATTTAACATGTTCTTTCCTTTGTATTTACCTGTAGGTTACATATAATGCCTTGAGTAGAGTCAAATTTAACATTTTTATTGTCAATATTTGATTAAAAAACCATTTTGAAAATCAATAGATGAAGATGAGATCTCATGGTTAATTACTGGTAAAATTAAATAGATTTTTAGATTTGTTGGCCATTTTGGTTTCATATTCTGTGAACTGTTGGTTTTTTTTTTTTTTGCCTATCTTGCTATTGTGTTGATCATCTTTGTCTTATTGATATGTAGGTGTTTATTGTTATATTCTACATAAAAATTCTATCCACATTTTTCATTTACTTCTTCAATTCATCTGAAATTTATTTTGCAAATGCTATATTTTAGGCAAGGATGTTATTTATTTAAATGGATTTTTTAACTTATTTAAATAAATTTTATTTATTGTCCAGATAAAATGTATTAGTCAGGCTTTTCATTGACTTGAGATGCCACTTTTATTATATATTAAATTCCCATATATACATGAATCAGTACTTTTTATTATGCCTTATTTATTTACTTTTGTCTAGTCATGTAAATACATATTAATTACACCATATATAATATGCTTTGATACCTGTAAAGGGAAGTATCTTGTATATTTTTAAAATTACCTTGGCTATTCTTATACATTCACTTTTCTTTTGTATTTTAGAGTTGGCTTGTCAAATCTTAGGAAATATCTTTTTTGTGATTTAGATTGTCATTGCATTCATCTTATAAGATTACTTTTGTAAGAATTTATATCCTCAACATAATGAGTCTTCCATCCATAAACAGGTCCCTTTTCATGTTGTTCAGTATATTTTTGCAGTTCCCTTAATGCAAAATTTGACCATTTTTTAGTCAGATTCATTCCTATTTATTTCAGAGCCTTTTTGCTGTTATAAATGATAGTTGCTTTTCTATTACATTTTCCAATTGGTTATTATTCTGGTGTTATTAAATTAAACTATTAATTTTGCTTTGTGAAGCTTATACCCAGTCACTTCATTTTTTTAAAGACAGAGTCTTGCTTTGTTGTCCAGGCTGGAATATAGTCGCACAATCATGGCTCACTGCAGCCTCGATCTCTTGAGCTCAAGGGATCCATCTGCTTCAGTCTCCCGAGTAGCTGGGACTACAGGCACCCACCATCATGCCCACTTAATTTTTTAAAAATTATTTGTAGGGATAGGGTCTCACTATTTTGTCTTGGCTGAACTCAAACTTCTCGGCTCAACTGATCCTCCTGCTTTGGCCTCCCAAAGTGTTGGAATTACAGCTATGAGGAGTCACTACACTGAGTTCCCTGTCATTTTTAGAAATGTACTAAGTTCTAAATAATTTGTCACTTCATTTTTAAACCTATTTTTTCTCTCTCATTGTGTTGGCTAGGATATCTAGCACCATTGGATAGTAATTGTTGATGATCACCCCTTTCTTCTATTTCATTTTAATGAGAATGCTTCTAAACCTTCACAATTAAAATGTTTGCTGTAGGTTTCTAGTAGATAAGTTTATGAAGATAAGTTGGTCCTAATTTACCAGAAGATTTGTTAAATGTGAATGTATGGTGTACTATGGGTGGTAGCTACAAGCTTCAGACCAAATACCATCTTTATTAAAAAAGAATTTGTAGGCAGCATGGGCCCCTGGGCTGAAGAGCACTGGCCTCAGTTGAACTGAACTCTGAGAAGATGGAATCTGCCAATTGAAGCCAGATATCCATAGAATCTTCTAGAAGGGAAAAATTTCCCAGGGAGAGGGCTCTGGGTATATCATACAACCTCAGCCTTACCAGGAAGTAGCATCTTGCTTGGGAGAAGAGAGGAAAAAAGGGCTGGCCCGGAGGGCGTCTAGGCTCAGCAGATCAAATTCCTAATACAGACTGTTGCCTGCCTGCCTGCTTGCCTGCCTTAGGTTATCAAGCCAATTAGCAACAGAAGAGGATAAAGGACTGTGATTTATTCCACTTTCCAACTCTCCATTAAACTGTAGAGCCATGGGTAAGGAAGTTACCTCAATTTTTTTTTTCTGCCTCAGAAGACAAAGAGCATTCCCTTGGAAATTGTCATCCTGTTTTAATGGAAGCCACTACCTAGAGTTGAATACCTTTCCCCTTTCCATGCCATACTGTCAGCAGTGCCACATGACATCTTCAAATTCTGCTACCTAATAAAAATATCTTGCTTCTTACTCTAGCCTGGAAAAACCAGTGGCTGAAGCCAAATGCCTAAGAGGTGCTTTCCTCAAAAGAATCTGTGTCTCCCACACTTTTGGAAAATAGGCGAAAAGCAGTTGGACAAAGTGTTCCTTAGTCCAATTGTAGTCAAGTGGTAGGACTGAATATTCACAGACCTGGCTTTCTTATACTAGCCCCTTCCCTCACTTGCTGTGTGAGTTAGGCCAAATTACCTAATCTCTCTGTGCCTCAGTTTTCTATCTGCCAAGAGAGGACAAATATAGTATCTACCCCAAAATTCATTGCAATGATTAAAGGAGATATGTATAAAATGCTTAGCAAAGAGTCTAGCAATATTGACAGTTGACAGGCTGGGCATGGTGGCTTACTCCTGTAATCTTAGCACTTTGGGAGACCGAGGCATGCAGATCACGAGGTCGGGAGATCGAGACAATCCTGGCTAACACGGTGAAACACCATGTCTACTAAAAAAAACAAAAAATTAGCCGGGCGTGGTGGCACGTGCCTGTAGTCCCAGCTACTCAGGAAGCTGAGGCAGGAGAATCACTTGAACCCGGGAAGCAGAGGTTTCAGTGACTCGAGATCGCACCACTGCACTCCAGCCTGGGCAACAAAGTGAGACTCCATATCAAGAAAAAAAAAAGAGTTCACAAAATATTATGTGTTAAAATGCAGTACCGAATGAAACTGTGAGAATGCTCAGAGAGTGACAGGAAAGAGCCTCTCTCTTATTCCATATCTATCTATCTGCAGTGACATGCAGGCAGATACTAAGTTATTTGAACCTAACTAAAGAGAAACAATATTCCCCACAGAGACCTTCAGTAGCCCCATGTTTGGATTCAACCACCTCTTGTTATAGGGAAGGGGAGACATGAAACTGGGCATTCAGTGCAAAAGCAATGACTCCTTCGAGACCAGCCTAGCCAATATGGTGCAACCCCGTCTCTACTAAAAATACAAAAAATAGCCCCAATCTACAGTAACCACCACCCTGATCAGTCAGCAACCCTCAACATGCAGGTAGGACCCTCCATCAGCAAAAAGATTACGAGTCACCGAAGGTTCAGATGATTGTTAGCATTGTTTTTAGCAATAAAGTATTCTTAAATTAAGCTATGTATGTTGTTCTTTAGACATTATGCTATTCCACACTTAATAGACTATAGTATTATACAAATGTAACTTTTATAGGCAGTGAGAATCTAAAACATTTGTATGAATCACTTCATTGCAATATTTGCTTTAATTGAAGTGGTCTGGAACCAAACCATCAATATCTCCAAAGTATGCCTGTACGCTGTTGGTAGGAATGTAAATTAGTATAACTATTATGAGAAACAGTATGGAGGTTCCACAAAAAGTTAGAACTAGAACCACTATATGATCCAACAATCCCAGTACTGGGTATATATTTAAAGGAAATGAAATAAATATGTTGAGGAGATAGCTGCATTCCCATTATATGCAGCATTATTCACAGTAGTCAAGATATGAAATTAATTTACATGTCCATCAATAAACGATTGGATAAAGAAAAAGTAATATATATATGTATATACACACACACACACACACACACACACGCACACACGCACACGCACATATACGCTATGGAATGCCATTCAGCCTTAAAAGGAAGGTATTCCTGTCATTTGTGACAACATGGATGAACCTGGAGGATGTTATATTAAAGGAAAGATGCCAGAAACAGAAAGACAAATGCTATATGATGTCACTTATATGTGGAACCTTAAAAAGTTGCTTAACTCAGAAGCAGAAAGTAGAATGGTGGTTACCAGGACCTGGGGAGGAGGGGCAAGGACTGGGGAGATGCTGGTCAAAGGGTATAAAGTTTCTGTTAGATAGGAGGAATAAATTCAGGAGATCTACTGAACAATATGGTAATAAGAACATATTGTATTATTGAAAACTGCTGGCCAGGCACAGTGGCTTATGCCTGTAATCCCAGCACTTTGGGAATCCAAGACAGGTGGATCACTTCGGCGTTCAAACTCTTGAGTCTAACCTGGGAAACATGGCAAAACCCTGTCTCTACAAAAAATACAAAAATTTGCCAGCTGTGGTGGCACATGCCTATACTCCTAGCTACAGGCAGAAGTGGGAGGATTGCTGGAAGTTGGGAGGTTGAGACTTCAGCGAGCTGTGATTGCACCACTGCACTCCAAACTGGGTGACAGATTGACACCCTGTTACAGGGTCTCAATAGCAAGAGAACTAGAATTAGAAATGGAGCCTGAAAATGTGACTGATTTTGAAGGAAAAAGAAGAAAGAAAATTGCTAAGAGAGTAGAGTTTTAACTGTTCCTACTATTAAAAAATGATAAGCATATGAGGTAATGCATATGTTAATTAGGTCAGTTTAGACACTCTACAATGTATATGTGTTTCAAAACATCATGTTGTACAGAATATATGCAATTATTTATCAATTAAATGATAAATACATTTTAAAGACAAAAATAAGTAAACAGGGAATCACAATGAAAAATACAAAGAAAATAAAATGAAAAAAGTGAAAGTTCCTTAAGAAGAAAAAGGCTTTTGGCTGTCATGGTCCCCTCTGGACCCCCAGTAACTGAGCAACTGCTTGTGACTAAGAAACATTCGTTGACTGAATTTGTTGGCAGTTGACATTCATGAAGAGAGTGGGAGCGGAAGAATAACATGAAAGGACAACATAGAAATAACTGGGTAGAACTTAAGGGGGACTGAGACCCTCTATTACACAGGTGGGGATACAAGTCAGTGAAATTTGAGTTATTAAAGTGCATGTCATTTCATTTGTAATCAAGGTGAGGTATGGCCTATGGAAACTTGAGGCCTAACACTTTATAAAGGTTCAAAATGTCTTCTGTAGGGTTCTGAGTATTAGATAGCTAAGCTTCATATTGACGCCAAGCGGGTCTTGGAAAGTTTCTAATTATAAAGAAGACCTTTGGGGTGCGGTGAGGGTGGACAAACAAGGGCTTATTCTAGTAAGTTCTCATTGGGCTTAGTTGCTCCATTTGATCTTTGTGATGTTACTTGGGAAGAAAAAAGAGGTAATAGTAATTGGTTGGGGGAAAACAGGAAAAAGGAAAGATTTCTGTTGTTCTTCACTGTCTAAAAGAAACCTGTTTTATTTAAGTTATTACTATTAAGGTGAATTCATTTGCACCCATGCGCTAGCTAAGCATGGGGAAATGCAAGTTATATATGTCAACTATCTAGAATTTTTTCTGACATATGATAGACATTTAGTAATGATTTTAAATTGATGACATACTCCTGTATATTTTTCTCCTCCTTCCTTGATCCCTGACTGTGAGCTCTTAAAGGCAAGGAGCATGGATATAGTTCCTTGTTTCTTCTATGCCTAGCAATCTTCCTGACACATAATAGGTGATCAAAAACAAAAGGTTGTTCATTTCTTCATTTCATGGAACATGATGATTAGGATACGGATTATTATATACAAATTAATGCCACAGAAATATTTAAAATAAGTTATTCTCTCCCAAGCTGATTTAATACCATCTGATATGAATACTAATAATTTGTTTGGCTAACAATTTTTTGTTATTAAATGCAAAAGGTAAGTTTATTCCACCCTAGGTCTAGGATTATTACAAAACTGAGTTGGCCGGATCCAAATGAATGTGGTTTTCCTGTTTGTTTTTCTTGTCATGGTTTTTTACCCTTTTTTCCCATAAATCAGAATACAGTACAGAAAGTATTTTTCTTCATAAGATTTGGTGTACCATGGCTACTGGTTTCAGTTGGCTCACATTTCCTAAGTAATCCCTTACCTCATTCTGGTTGATGGATATTTTTAATAAGGGCTTCATGACTTGCTGCTCTCCTAAATTAGTTTATTCATTTGTCTACAAGTTGACTTTAAAAAGGCTCCACTTGAGGAGACTCAAATCATTAATCATTCCGTATCTTCTCTCACTTATGACAAGACTAGATTTTGGGTCTTTCTCTGTTCCCAGTTTTAGTCATATGAACCCCCTCTGTTCTTTAACCTCTTCTTTAAGTGGAACATTTCCTCCTTTCCTTTGCCACCTGAAATATGCTCTAAACATTTGAACTGATGAATCATATTCTTGTTTGTATCCTTCCTTCTTCCTCTATTTTCATCTCAGCTATTTCATGGCCTCTTTGATCTACTGCTGCAAATAAGACATTGTCTCTGAACGTTTCGTTCTGAAAGGTGCAGGTCTACGATCTTGACAGTAAGCAAGGGAGAGATTCTCCACTCAGGCAGTACCTACAATTGCTCTATGTCTTCCCCACTGCATGAACAAACTCTTTTCTTTCTACAGCATGTCTTTCACTTGGTTCACAAATTCTGTATGCCTCCTGATGCTTGACAGAGTGATAGGCATTGAAGAGAGAGTGATCATGGCCTTGCCAGCAAGCACTGATCTTATTTATTTAATTTATGGACAGTCAATTCTTTCAACCATGCTATGGATAAAGGCAGCTTCAAAATTATTTTTATCTTTTTTTTTTTGCAGATATACTCATCCTGATTAATCATACATTAAAACTTACTTTGCATTTCTTGGGGTATAGAATTCAACAACCCTATAATGTGCTGGAGAATGGACTGGCTGGTCCATTCAAATGTGTTCATGAAATATCCACAGTGGGCCACACAATGTTTGCCCTATTTTTCTTGCACACACATTTCTATTGCTTCCTGTATTAGATACCTTTGTAGGCATCTGGAGGGCAAGGGCCAGGTCTATTTGACTTGATTTGCAGGGAAACTAGGTCAGAACCACATCACTCTCATGTGAACGTGTTGTATATTCAACAGGTTACTGATTTACTGGATTTAATGAATTTTATTTTCTCTGTGCTTTCTAAGGAAAGTAGTAACTGTTAAATGAAATAAAATAAGCACAGGCTATAAAAATTTAGCCATAATTGTGAGGAGGCTTTAAACATGGGTTGTTTATCTTCTGTGCTTATTGATTTTCATATTTGACACTCAGCTCAAGCTATGCATTTGATATTGTTGACTCCTCTAGATTGCTACTTCGGGTCCTGCCTCCTTTGCTGTGATGTGGATGGATGGCACCCTTTTGTTTTTTTTTTTTTAGTTAAGCAGAATAACTGATAAGTTCTGGTGTCAAGGTTGTCGATGGTTCACAACCAGGGAAGTTTTAAACTACATTGTCTGACAGCTGAGTCATTCAGCCTCCAAGCCTTTCTATAATACATTTTTCTTTCTAATACAGAAACTTTGAAACTATCCCTTCGCCAACTCAGGGGAATGTGTGAGGTTTTATGTTTTGATTTTGTGCCTTCCTTTTTTGTGTGTGATTTGGTACAGTAAATTATTTGAAAAATGACTACCCCTTTTTATAGGTGCTTTACAAATGACCTACTGAGTAAATGGCCTAGTCCATGTCTCCGTGCTGATATAGAAACAGCTTTGGGCTCTCAGCTCTCAAAATGGGCCAGGGAGAGAATCTCCTTAGATGACAATGTACTTTACTTTTTTTTTTTAGTGCAGACGGGTTTTCCAAATGTGGTTGGAAAGCATCAAACTTACCGTAAAGTACTGAGTTGGTTTTAGATGTCATTTTATTTTATTTTATTTTTTATTTATTTTTTTGAGACAGAGTCTCGCTCTGTCTCCCAGGGTGGAGTGCAATGATGCGATCTCAGCTCACTGCAACCTCCACCTCCCAGGTTCCAGCAATTCTCCTGCCTCAGCCTCCCAAGTAGCTGAGAGTACAGGTGCCCGCCACAATGCCCAGCTAATTTTTGTGTTTTTAGTAAGAGACGAGGTTTCACCACATTGGCCAGGATGGTCTCGAACTCCTGACCTTGGGATTAGACTGCCTCAGCCTCCCAAAATACTGGGATTACAGGCATAAGCCACCGCACCTGGCCTAGATGTCATTTTAAAAGCAAGATAATTTGATTGTTTAAACATTACACCATTTTTTTATGATAATTACATTTTTTTATTATACTTTAAGTTCTGGGGTACATGTGCAGATCTTGCAGGATTGTTACATAGTTATACACATGCCATGGTGGTTTGCTGCCTCCATCCCCCCATCACCTACATTAGGTATTTCTCTTAATGTTATCCCTCCCCACCCCCTGGTATTTCTCCCCTAGCCCCCCACCCTCCAACAGACCCCAGTGTGTGATATTCCCCTCCCTATGTCCATGTGTTCTCATTGTTTAGCACCTACTTATGAGTGAGAACATGCAGTGTTTGGTTTCTGTTCATGTGTCAGTTTGCTGAGAATGATGGTTTCCAGATTCATCCATGTCCCTGCAAAGGACATGAACTCATCCTTTTTACAGCTGCATAGTATTCCATGGTGTGTATGTGCCACATTTTGTTTATCCATTCTATCATTGATGGGCATTTGGGTTGGCTCCAGGTCTTTGTTATTCGTAAACAGTGCCGCAATGAACACATGTGTGCATATGTCTTTATAATAGAATGATTTATAATTCTTTGGGTATATACCCAGTAATGGGATTACTCGGTCAAATTGTATTTCTATTTCTAGATCCTTGAGGAATTTCCACACTGTCTTCCACAATGGTTGAACGAATTTACACTCCCACCAAAAGTGTAAAAGCATTCCTATTTTTCCACATCCCCTCCAGCATCTGTTGTCTCCAGATTGTTTAATGATCACCATTACAACTGGCATGAGATGGTGTCTCAATGTGCTTTTGATTTGGATTTCTCTAATGACCAGTGATGATGTGCATTTTTTCACGTTTCTTGGCCATGTAACTGTCTTCTTTTGAAAAGTGCCTCTTCATATCCTTCACCCACTTTTTGATGGGGTTGTTTTTTTCTTGTAAAGTTGTTTTAGTACTTTGTAGATTCTGGATATTAGCCCTTTGTCAGATGGGTAGCCTGCAAAATTTTTTGCCCATTCCGTTGGTTGCCAATTCACTCTAATGACTATTTCTTTTGCTGTGCAGAAGCTCTTAAGTTTAATTAGATCCTATTTGTCTATTTTGGCTTTTGTTGCCATTGCTTTTGGTGTTTTAGTCATGAAGTCCTTGCCCATGCCTATGTCCTGAATGGTTTTGCCCAGGTTTTCTT
>CAUYLG010052589.1:0-11079 GCA_963573385.1 Cacajao melanocephalus | reverse complement strand
ATTAGCCCTTTGTCAGATGGGTAGACTGCAAAAATTTTCTCACATTCTGTAGGTTGCCTGTTCCCTCTGACAATAGTTTATTTTGCTGTGCAGGAGTTCTTTATTTTAATTAGATCCCATTTGTCTATTTTGGCTTTTGTTGCCATTGCTTTTGGTGTTTTAGTCATGAAGTCTTTGCCCATGCCTATGTCCTAAATGGTATTGCCTAGGTTTTCATCTAGGGTTTTTATGGTTTTAGGTCTTATGTTTAAATCTTTAATCCATTTTGAGTTAATTTTTGTGTACAGTATAAGGAAAGGATTGAGTCTCAGCTTTCCGCATATGGCTAGCGAGTTTTCCCAACACGATTTATTAAATAGGGAATCCTTTCCCCATTGCTTGTTTTTGTCAGGTTTGTCAAAAACCACATGGTTGTAGGTGTGTGGCATTATTTCTGAGGCCTCTGTTCTGTTCCATTGCTCTATATATCCGTTTTTGTACCAGTGCCATTCTATTTTGGTTATTGTCGCCTTGTCGTATAGTTTGAAGTCAGGTAATGTGATGCCACCCGCTTGTTTTTTGTTGTTGTTGTTGTTTTTCTTTTTTTTTTTTTTTTTTTTGCATAGAATTGTCTTGACTATGTGGGCTCTTTTTGGGTTTCATGTAAAATTTAAGGTAGTTTTTTCCAATTCTGTGAAGAAAGTCAGTGGTAGCTTGATGGGGATAGCATTGAATCTATAGATTACTTTGGGAAGTTTGGCCATTTTCCCGTTATTAATTCTTCCTAACCATAAGCATGAAATGGTCTTCCATTTGTTTTTGTCCTTTCTTTTCCCTTGAGCTGTGGTTTGTAGTTCTTTTTGAAGAGGTCCTTCACATCCCTTGTAAGTTGTATTCCTAGGTATTTAATTCTCTTTGTAGCAATTGTGAATGGGAATTCACTCATGATTTATCTGTCTGATTGTTATTGGTTTATAGGAATGCTTGTAATTTTTGCACATTGATTTGTATCCTGAGACTTTGCTTAAGTTGCTTATCAGCTTAAGAAGATTTTGGGCTGAGACAATGGGGTCTTCTAAATATACAATCATATCCTCTACAAATAGAGACAATTTAACTTCCTCTTTACCTATTTGAATACGCTTTATTTCTTTCTTTTGCCTGATTGCCCTCTCCAGAACCTCCAATACTATGTCAAGTAGGAGCGGTGAGAGAGGGCATCCTTGTCTTGTGCCAATTTTCAAAGAGAATTATTCCAGTTTTTGCACATGAGTATGATATTGGCTATGGGTCTGTCATAAATAGCTCTTATTATTTTGAGATACGTTCCATCAATACCTAGTTTATTGAGAGTTTTTAGCATGAAGGTTGTTGAATTTTGTCAGAGGCCTTCTCTGCATCTATTGAGATAATCATGTGGTTTTTGTCTTTGGTTCTGTTTATGTGATGGGTTATGTTTATTGATTTGTGTATGTTGAACCAGACTTCCATCCCAGGGATGAAGCCGAATTGATCATGAGGTATAAGCTTCTTGATGTGCTGTTGGATTCGGTTTGCCAGTATTTTATTGAGGATATTTGCATCAATGTTAATCAGGGATATTGACCTGAAATTTTCCTTTTTAGTTGTGTCTCTGCCAGGTTTTGGTATCAGGATGATACCAAAATGAACTGGTGGGGGGAGGGGGGACTTCCCTCTTTTTGTATTGTTTGAAATAGTTGTTTCAGAAGAAATTGTACCAGGTTCTCTGTACTTCTGGTGGAAGTTGGCTGTGTAACCGTCTGGTCCTGGACTTTTTTTGGTTGGTAGGCTATTTATTAATTGCTGCCTCAATTTCAGACCTTGTTATTGGTCTATTTAGGGATTCGACTCATTCCTGGCTTAGTCTTGGGAGGGTGTAAGTGTCTAGGAATTTATCCATTTCTTCTAGATTTTCTGGTTTATTTGCATAGAGGTGTTTATAGTATTCTCTGATGGTAGTTTGTATTTCTATGGGATCAGTGGTGATATCACCTTTATCATGTTTTATTGCATCTATTTGATTCTTCTCTCTTTTCCTCTTTATTAGTCTAGCTGGTGGTCTATCTACTTTGTTGATCTTTTCAAAAGACCAGCTCCTGGATTCACTGAAGAGTTTTTGTGTCTCTGTCTCCTTCAGTTGTGCTCTGATCTCAGTTATTTCTTGTCTTCCGCTGGGTTTTGAATTTGTTTGTTCTTGCTGCTCTAGTTCTTTTAATTTTGATGTTAGGGTATCAATTTTAGATCTTTCCTGCTTTCTCTTTTGGGTATTTAGTGCTATAAATTTCCCTCTAGACACTGCTTTAAATGTATTCCAGAGATTCTGGTATGTTGTATCTTCATTCTCATTGGATTCAAAGAACATCTTTATTTCTGCCTTCATTTCGTTATTTATCCAGCAGTCATTCAGGAACAGGTTGTTCAGTTTCCATGCAGTTGTGTGGTTTTGAGTGAGTTTCTTTATCCTGAGTTCTAATTTGATTGCACTGTGGTCTGAGATACTGTTTATTATGATTTCCTTTTTTTTTGCATTTGCTGAGGAGTGTTTTACTTCTAATTATGTGGTCAGTTCTCGAATAGGTGCAGTGTGATGCTGAGAAGAATGTATGTCCCGTTGATTTGGGGTGGAGGGTTCTGTAGATGTCTGTTAGGTCTGCTTGGTCCACAGCTGAGTTCATGTCCTGGATATCCTTGTTAATTTTCTGTTTCATTGATCTAATATTGACAGTGGGGTTTTAGAGTCTCCCACTAGTATTGTGTGGGAATCTAAGTCTCTTTGTAGGTCTCTAAGAACTTGCTTTATGAATCTGGGTGCTCCTGTATTGGGTACATATATATTTAGGATAGTTAGCTCTTCTTTTTGCATTGATCCCTTTACTGTTATAATGCCCTTCTTTGTCTCTTTTTGTCTTGGATCGTTTAAAGTCTGTTTTGTCAGGGACTAGGATTGCAACCCCTGCTTTTTTCCGCTTTCCATTTGTTTGGTTAATCTTCCTCTATCCCTTTATTTTGAGCCTATGTGTGTCTTTGCACATGAGATGGATCTCCTGAATACAGCATACCAATGGGTCTTGACTCTACCCAATTTGCCAGTCTCTGTCTTTTAATTGGGACATTTAGCCCATTTACATTTCAGGTTAATATTGTTATGTGTGAATTTGATCCTGCCGTTATGATGCTAGCTGGTTATTTTGCCATTAGTTAATTCCGTTTTTTTCTGGCGTCGATGGTCTTTACAATTTGGTATGTTTTTGCAGTGGCTGGTACTGGTTGTTCCTTTCCATGAAAAGGGCTTCCTTCAGGAGCTCTTTTAGGGCATGCCTGGTGGAGACAAAATGTCTCAGCAACTGCTTGTCCATAAAGGATTTTATTTCTCCTTCACTTATGAAGCTTAGTTTGGCTGGATATAAAATTCTGTGTTGAAAATTCATTTCTTTAAGAATGTTGAATATTGGCCCCTACTCTCTTCTGGCTTGTAGGGTTTCTGTCAAGAAATCTGCTGTGAATCTGATGGGCTTATTTGTGGGTAACCCAACCTTTCTCTCTGGCTGCCTTTAGCATTTTTTCTTTCATTTCAACCTTGGTGAATCTGATGATTATGTGTCTTGGGGTTGCTCTTCTCAAGGAGTATCTTTGTGATGTTCTCTGTATTACCCGAATTTGAATGTTGGCCTGCCTTGCTAGGTTGGGGAAGTTCTCCTGGATAATATCCTGAAGTGTGTTTTCCAACTTGGTTTTATTCTCCCCATCACTTTCAGGTACACTGAGCAAACGTAGATTTGGTCTTTTCATGTAATTCCATATTTCTTGGAGGCTTTATTTTTTTTCACTCTTTTTTTCTCTAATCTTGCCTTCTCACTTTATTTCATTGAGTTGATCTTCAATCTCTGATATCCTTTCTTCCACTTGATTCACTCGGCTATTGAAACTTGCATATGCTTCACAAGGTTCTCATGCTGTGTTTTTCATTTCTATCATCAAATCATTTATGTTCTTCTCTAAACTGGTTAGTTAGCATTTCATCTAACCTTTTTTCAAGGTTCTTAGCTTCCTTCCATTGGGTTAGAACATGCTCCTTTAGCTTGGAGAAGTTTGTTATTACCCACCTTCTGAAGCCTGCTTCAATCAATTTGTTAAACTCATTCTCCATCCAGTTTTGTTCCCTTGGTGGCGAGGAGCAGTGGTCCCTTAAAGGAGAAGAGGTGTTCTAGATTTTGGAGTTTTCAGCCTTTTTGCACTGATTTCTTCCCATCTTTGTGGCTTTATCTTCCTTTTGTCTTTGAAGTCGGTGACCTTCGGATGGGGTCTCTGAGTGGATGTTGCTTTTGTTGATGTTGAAACTATTTCTTTCTGTTTGTTAGTTTTCCTTCTAACAGGCCCCTCTGCTGCAGGTCTGCTGGAGTTTGCTTGAGGTCCATTCCAGACCCTACTTGCCTGGGAATCAACAGTAGAGGCTGCAGAACAGCAAATATTGCTGCCTGTTTATTCCTCATGTAGGTTTTTCCCAAAGGCATATCAGCCAGATGCCAGCCAGAGCTCTCCTGTATGAGGTGTCTGGCGGCCCCTACTGGGAGGTGCCTCCCAGTCAGGATACACAGCGGTCAGAAAGTCACTTGAGGAGGCAGTCTGTCCCTTATTAGAGCTCAAACTCTGTGTTGGGAAATCCACTGCTGTCTTCTGAGCTGCCAGCCAGGGATGTTTAGGTCTGCTAAAGCTGTACTCACTACTGCACCTTTTTCCAGGCATTCTGTCCCAAGAAGGTGGGGGATTTACTTGTAAGTCCCTGATGGGCTGCTGCCTTTCTTCAGAGATTCCCTGCCCAGAAAGGACATCTAGTAAGACAGTGCCTGCAGCTGCTGAGCTGTGTTGGGCTCTGTCCAGTTCAAATTTCCCAGCAGCTTTGCTTATGCTGTGGGGTTGAAGCCACCTATTTGAGCCTCAGCAGTGATGCATGCCCCTCCCCCCACTGAGCTCAAGTGACCCAGGTCAAGCTCGGAGTTGTGCTGGCTGTGAGAATTTCAAGCCAGTGAATCTTAGCTTGCTGTTGTTTTGGTGGGTGGGACCCACCAAGCCAGACCACCTAGCTCCATGGGTTTAGCTCCCTTTCCATGGAAGTGAACAGTTCTGTCTCACTGGCATTACAGGTGCCACTGGAGTATGAAAAAAAATCTGCTGCTACTAGCTCGGTTTCTCCCCAAATGACCACCCAGTTTAGTGCTAGAAACCCAGGGCCCTGGTGGTTGTATAGGTACTGGAGGGAATCTCCTGGTCTGAAGGTTGTGAAGTCAGTGGGAAAAGAGAAGTATCTGGGCTGGAGTGCAAGGAACAGTCCGTAATGGCTTTCCTATGCTAGGAAAGGTAGTTCCTGGGCCCCTTGTGCTTTCTGTGTGAAACAATGCCACACCGTGCTTCAGCTCACCCTCCTTGGGCTGCACGTACTGTCCAACCAGTCCCAATGAGATGAACCAGGTACCTCAGTTGGAAATTTGGAAATTACCCACCTACTGCATCAATCTTGCTGGGAGCTGCACACCAGAGCTCTTCCTATTCAGCTGTCTTGCCTGGGGACCGTTGCTTTTTGTTTTTTTAGTTGCTATTGGGAAATAATGTCACGGAAATGCCAAAGCCTTTTTCTTTGTCTTGTCACTTATTCACAAATTTATTTCTCTTTGTTAAAATTGTATATAAGCTGTCAGGCCCAACTGCTTCTTGGGATTTTCACTTTCTTTTCTGTGAGACTTCTGTTTACACATAAAAATAAAATATTAACATTAAATAAATAAAATTTGTATGCCTTCTACCTATTAATCTGTCTTTTGCCAGTTTGATTTGTAGTGCCATTAGTCACTAAGCTTAAGAGAATAGAGAATAATTGCTTTTCTCCTTTACAATTCCTAGAGTGCTATTTGGTCTCTTTCCTGTAACCTATATTTAGAGTTCTAACATCATCTTTCTTGGTTCTTGCAAAGTTTGTATGTATGCATATGCCCAAGTATATTTTATTTACATGATGCCAAATTTACTTTAAAAGTAAAAATATAATCAATTCTGTCTTGCAAGACCTTCTTTTAACACTTATTCCAACTTAGTCTTTTTAAAAATTTTCCAGTCAAGCCCAAAGTTCTTCCAGGTTTGTTCAGTTCTCAGGGTGATCATCTCCTGACTACTCTTTTGGCATGCATGACTCCAGGACTTTATTTGGAAATTATGTATACTATTCCTGTATTCTTTTGTCACTGGTTTCATCTGCTATTTTGACATTAGGCTTTTCCCCCTTCAAATACCTGAATTAATGTATATATGAACCTGAAATACATTATTATGTTTTTAACATTTTAGTTTGAGATAATTATAGATTCACAGGAAGTTTTAAAAAATAGTACTGACAAGTCCAATGCACTCTATATTTTAACAAACATTTGGTTACTAATCCTCTAATTTTTCGAACACACATCACTCCACATGGTTTACCTCCTTGAAGACCTAAAGTAGAAAGTGACATTGCCAAAAAAAATGGCAGATAGGGAATTTTAGGGCTCCATCCCTTTATAAAAGTAACTAATGAAGAGTGGTAATATTTGCTTAACAATATGAATGTAATTAAGCCACTGAATTTTACACTTTAAAATGATTAAAATGGAAAATCTAATGACATCTATGTATCTATCTATATATATATGTATAAAAACACAATACATTTTTAAATTTTTTTAATTAAAAAAATGAAACTAATAAGCTAGTAAAAATTGTCAGAATCAACTTTTGCAGAACTCTGAAATTTAGTTAAATGTTTCTAACAGCCAGGGTAAACTTTATGAAAGAAGTTGCTGTGGTAAGAGAGCACTGTGGGATTTTGGATTGCTCATCTACCATCCCCTCCTCCCCAGTCAGCAGTGGCCATGAAGGTGGTGGCAAATACTCCAGGTAAAGGTTGCTACTGCCAAAGGGGGCAATATGGATATTATTGTCAAAGAATTGTGGTTGTCTGTTTCAACCTCTTTGATGACTCTCTGAAGGTACAAGGGTTTGCCTTTGTTTTGCTTGATGCAGAGCATCCCCAGAGGTGGGGAGGCTTCTTGGGCAATGTTTCAAGAAACTAAAGTTTTCACCACAGGAGGCTGGAGCAAGGAGGCAGGACAAACAACAGACAGACTGAAAAACCTGGGACAAATGCATAGGGAAAAGAGACATGTGAGAAGGCAAAGACTGTTTAACATTTCCTATATATATTGGGGAATTGAAAAGACTACACACATACCTAGAGCTGGCTGAATGTTCGGAAAAGTCTTGAGAAGACCCTAAGCTTTTACCTCTCACTGACCTTCAGATTCTGAACAAGCAGGAGCTGAAGGCTAAGGCGGAGCTGAAAAATGGCCTGAGCTGGTGTGACAATATATGCATATAGTCCCAGCTACTTGAGAGGCTGAAGTGGGAGAATCGCCTCAACCTAAGAATTTGAGTACAGCCTGGGCAATATAATGAAACTATCAACACACATACACAGTGGTTTATCTAAGCACTGATGTCATGCTGTCACAGACAGCCAATCTGCAAACATTGGAAAATTATTTTCTTTTGTTGGCTGCAGGCATTTAGGGAAACTCTGTCAAAACATTAGATGACCACTAAGTTAATAGAACACAGATTTCAGTAGCCAAACATGACAAAGAATACAGAATTTATAAAAATAGTGATATGCTTTGGTTCTGTGTCCCCGTCAAATCTCACGTTGAATTGTAATGTCCAAAGTTAAAGGTAGGGGCCTGGTGGGAGGTGACTGAATCATGGGGGTGGTCTTTCATGAACGGCTTCGCACCGTCCCCTTGGTGGTGTTCTTGTGATCACGAGTGAGTGAGTGAGTTATCATGAGATCTGGTTGTTTAAAAGTGTGTAGTGTGCACCTCCCCTCTCTCTCTCTCTTGCTCCTTCTCTGGCCATGTAAGACATTTCTGCATCCTCTTCACCTTCTGCCATGATTGTAAGTTTCCTGAGACCTCCCAGACACAGAAGCCACTATGCTTCCTGTACAGCCTGTGCAACTATGAGCCAATTAAACCTCTTTTCTTTTTAAATTTTTTATAGAAGTGCAAGAACAGACTAATACAGATAATTTAGAAAAGTCAGTGAACAAGCAAACAACAACAACCCCAAACAGGCAGCAATACCAAAACCCAGGGAATAGAGAGAATCTGAATTTCAGAGCTGCCACACTGTAATACTTGACTTTTCAACAACAACAAAAAATTACTAGACATACAAAGAGACAAAAAAGTATGGTTTATTCACAGGAAAAAAAGATGTTTTTAGGAGAAAAGACATTAATAGAAATTGTTCTTGGCCAGGCATGGTGGCTCACGCCTGTAATCCCAGCACTTTGGAGGCCGAGGCGGGTGGATCACTTGAGGTCAGGAGTTCAAGCCCAGCCTGACCGACATGGAGAAACCCCATCTCTACTGAAAATACAAAATTAGCTGGGCATGGTAGCATGCACCTGTAATCCCAACTACTAGGGAGGCTGAGGCAGGAGAATCACTTGAACCTGAGAGGCAGAGGTTGCAGTGAGCCGAGATCACACCATTGCACTCCAGCCTGGGCAACAAGAGCAAAACTCTGTCTCAAAAAAAAAAGAAAGAAAAGAAAAGAAACTGTTCTTTTCAAATAGACAATTCAATTTAAGAATAGATAAATAATTTGAATAGATATTTCTTCAAAGAAGGCATAAAAATGGCCAAATATATAAAAAGTTACTCAACATCACTAATCACTAGAGATATGTAAAACCAAAAGCACAATAAGATAGCACTTCACACCCACCAGGATGGCTATAATTTCTTAAAATGAAAAGTGACACACATTGACAGGGCTGTAGATAATGCTTGTGCATTGCTGGAGAATTTATAATAATCCTGCCATTGTGGAAAACAGTTTAGCAGTTCCTCAAAAAGTTTTGGAACTAGATAGAGATAGTAGTTGCACAACATGTGAATTTACTAAAAGCCACTAAATTGTTTGTACACTTTCAAATGATTCATTTTATGGTATGTGAATTTACCTGAATTGCCACATGACCCAACAACTCTACTACTAATTATATACCCAAAGAATTGAAAGCAGATATTCAAACAAGGTTTTGTACACAAATGTTCATAGCAGCACTATTGATAACAGTGAAAAAGTGGAAAAAATCCAAATGTTCATGATCTCTTGAATGGATAAACAAAATGTGGTATATCCACACAATGGCATATTATTCAGCAATAAAAGGAATGAAGTATTGATATATGGTCCAACATGGATGAACCTCCAAAATATTATACTAAGAGAAAGAAGCAGATACATAGGGTCACATACTGTATGATTCTGTCTAGATGAAATTTCCAGAATAGTAAATCCTTGGAGACAGAAAGTAGATTAGCAGTTGACAGGCGCTGAGAGAAAACAAGAATGGGAGTGACTCCTTAATGGGTTTCCTTTCAGGTGATTAAATGTTTTGGAACTAGATAGAGATAGTAGTTGCACAACATGTGAATTTATTAAACGCCACTGAATTGTATGTACACTTTCAAATGATTCATTTTATGGTATGTGAATTTTACCTGAATTTAAAAAAAAGCAAACAAACTTGGAATCGCTCTCCCTTGTCTGCTGAATAAAGTACAGACTCCTTACTTAATCTGGCATTTACCACTTACAATCTGGCTCTGTCTCTTTCCAACCTCATTTCCTTACATATCCCAAGCCCTTTAGGGATGCAGTGGTGATATGGTTTGGCTATGTGTCCACCTAAATCTCATCTTGAATTGTAGCTCCCAATATTCCCACATTTGTGGTAGGGACCTGGTGGGAGATAACTGAATCATGGGAATTGTTTCCCCCTTACTGTTCTTGTGGTAGTGAATAAGTCTAACGAAATCTGATGGTTTGATGCGAGGAAACCCCTTTCACTTGGTTCTCATTATCTCTTGTCTGCCGTTAGGTAAGAGGTGACTTTCGCCTTCCACCATGATTGTGAGACCTCCCCAGCCACTAGGAACTGCAAGTCCATTTAACTTCTTTTTCTTTATATGTTACCCAGTCTCAGATATCTCTTTTTCAGCAGTGTAAAAACAGACTAATGCAACTGGTACCTGCTTGAATCTTCTGCACTCTCACTTACCCCCATACCTTTGTACATGAAATGTCCATTCTTTCCCTTTCCTGTTTTGCAAGGCTAACTTCTACTTCTTTAAGATTCTTCTCGGATTGATTCTTTGGAAAGCATTTCCTAGTTCCCTCCCCCAGTTTTATTCGCTAGCTCCAGCTGGAGTATAGATTTCTAACTGTGGGCTCCCATAACACCGTTTGCATACTGCATTTGTCACGCTGTCTTCTAATTATCTACCCCTCCAAACTGTGAGTTTCTCCAGAGCAGAAATTGTGCCTTTCATCTCTATTAATAGCTCCTGGCAGTGGTCCTGGCACACAGCACATGCTTATGAAGTGTTGAATTGTTCAACTGGATCACAATTTTCTCCAGCATGATTTTTGCTCATGTGCTTCCTCTCTTGTTTGAGCATCAGCCTTTCTCTGTTTCTTTACCTTAGACCGCAATGTAACACATTCACTCCCCTCACCATTATAGGCAAGTGGTCACCAGGAGAGCTGGGAGAGTGTATGACTAGACCCTGGCAAACACATGACCTTTGCAGGAACAGCTCAGTATTCTTGCCCATTTCCTGGTGGATCGGGAATGTTACCTCAGTCAAAGGTTTACGAAGGAGAACATGAGGCCTTGGGGTCAACAAAGGAAAGTTCAGTTTCCTGTTGTTTCATTCACTTCTATAGCCTTTGCCAAATCACCTATGCCCTGTGGGATTCATTTTCCTCATCTATAAAATGAGAGTAAAAGTACGTAGTCTTCTTATTTATGGAATCACTTGAGGATTAAAATGAAATCATTCGGAGAGAGATCCAAGATGGCCGATTAACAACAGCTCAGGATTGTAGCTCCCAGTGAAAGCGCAGAGAGCGAGTGTACGCCGCACTTTCAGACGAATTTTTGTTGCCCACAGACTAGGAGATTCCCGGCGGAGGAGCCACACG
>CAUYLG010052588.1:0-20240 GCA_963573385.1 Cacajao melanocephalus | reverse complement strand
TTAATTCCAAAGTGAACAATATCTGACGAGCTAATAATTTATACCAAAATGTGCCTTTTAAACATAACTCATTTTGAGACTAAGCAAAATCTAAGAAGCCTCTTGGCTTGATTCTGAGGATACATTGGGAAAGGTCGTAGGCTGATTTTTCCTGGTTCCCTCTGTATATATGTAGATGGGATTCTGGGAAATTCTGGCCCTTGCCAGGATGGAGGCTTAAACCAACTCATCTCCCAGGGTATGTTTCTAATGATGTTCCTCTGGGACAAGCTTCCCTGTGTCATCTTTGTCTCAAACCCCTGAGATAGTTACGCAAACTTCTAGAACCTCCCTAGGGTTCTTACTGCTTGGGAGAGAACATATGTAAAGGAGTTAAATAGGGAAAAGAAAATGTCAAAAATGTTTAAGATAAGTCAAAATGTAAAGGTATTCTTGCACATGAGAATCTCATTTCCGTAGCAATGAAAATTTTAATTTGGATAAAAATCACGTAAGCATGAGGTTGCTGGGGAACATGGAAAGGAGGGGCTCAGATGAGGGGATGTAGCACATTTATCAGGAGGTAAGATCTCTATAGCTTCCTACCCCTCCTGGCCTGGCCTTTTGCTCTGGTATCCAGCCTCTGGGAAAAATTTGTATGGAGAGCATCTCTACTGGGGCTATCACTAGGTGACCAGGTAGGGGACAGACTGGAACAGCTGATCATCCTAACTCTCTCTTCTCTCCAACCTGTGAAAAAAGATGACTGGGCACATATTCAGATGTCCCTTGGTATAGCCCCACCTTGTTGGCCAGCCACAAACCACCAGCTCTAATTAAGAGGGCCAGGTTAAAGACACCATAAGCAGCTTTCTCCACGTCCCTGGTCCCTGGAATCAGTGATGCCAGCATTTGGGACTGCAACCTGGCTGGAGCTTGGATTTGCCCACATCAATCAATGCTTCTCCCTGGCTTCAGAGAAAACTTTCCCGTAATAAGCAGTCAATGCGTTGTGCTGGAGCCAGGAATAAGCTCCTTGGGGCCTGGGAGTCATTAGATGAAATATTCCTCCTTTTCTCTGCTCTTAACCAAGTCACTCTCCATCTGGACAACAGCACTGGGCTCGCCTTCTGTAGGTTCATAGGTGACGTAGCTGCCTTTGTTCTTGTACAGGTAAAAGAAGATCAAGATCACGACTGAGAGCAGGATGAGGAAGACCACGGTGATAACAACTTGGAAAGGAGAGGGAAAATGTAGAGATGTTTCAGGATTGAGGATGTCTCAGTAATTCCTGGAGTCATCTGTTTAGATGATTTCCTCACTGTTTTCATAAAGATCCTCTTGTTTTCGTTAACTAGTGTCCACTTCCATCCAAACCCATGTTCCCCCACCAACCCTGATTTCCATGGCATGTAACAGCTGGAGTCTCTTGGTGCTTAAGCTAAGGACACATGCTTTTGATTTCTGACAAAACTGAACTCCCTCCCAAACCAGTTCCTGATTCTTATGATAGAAACGGGAAGCAGGGAAACAGGAAATAGCTTATCCTAAACAGGAAGTGGTTTCTCTGATCCTCCCCCTCTTCCTCACCCACTCAACCAACTACATATATCCTCGTCCCTACCCACGTACTCGAGTGTAACGTCCGTATGCATTTCTATTTGTGGCTACCTCCCAACCTATCATTTACTGGTAGTGCCTCTGAAAGAACCCTCTGAGTCTTTTATAGCTGTGTGTGTGCGTGTGTGTGTGCATGCATGCACATGTGTGTGTGTGTTTTAGATAACTTACAAGCCGGAGTGAGCCCATTAATGGATTTGGTCAGGCTCTCTCTGGTGAGCGATGCCCTTGATCCACAAGGTCCCTTGGAGTTGGCTCTGAGTATTACCTGCAATGAGTGCTGTGCTGGCTCCATCTTCTGGGGACAGGGCTTCAGTGGGCCGTAAAATTGGGGTAGTCACCAGTTCTGGAAAATTTAGAAAAGCGGAAAAGGAAATGGAGTGAATTCTTTTGTTTGAAAGCGTAAGTTTGGCCTTCAAATTTCACCACCCCACCTTCTTTCCTATTCAAAAGTTAAACTCCTATAGTAAATCCAAATCCTATAGAAAATCCTGGAGAATAGAGGAGAAAATAAACCACCACCCAAAGACAACATGTGGATGGATTTCTGCCTACATAATATAGTGGTTAACAGCAGGGGCTATACAGCCTGCCTGACTGGGTTTCAAATATGAACTCTGTCCTTTACTAGCTGTGTGACCTTGGGAAAATTTCCTAACCTCTATCTGCAAAATGAAGGTAACGACCTACTTTAAAGGGTTGTTGTGACATTGAATAAGCCATTATTAGGAACACATATTTCTACATAAGTGAGATCAAATGAGATATACATGTACATATATTTAGATTATATAGCATGTGCATTTTCTTAGAGCATTCTTACAAGCTCTGTGTAAACATTATTTTAACATAATGAAATCATGCTCCTCTCCTACTAAAAACCTTTTTCTACACTTCCAGGATAGGCCCTGCAATTTGAAAGGTTCTGAAACAGGCCTCTCTTCTACCCTAAAATAGATCCTGTACCCTCTCCTGCTATGGGTTTATTTTTCCTTCAGAACGTGAAAGTCCCGCCCTAAAGTCATTACGCAGGGACAGAACAGGACAAAATGAGTGGTCTCCAGAAGTTCCTTTTAAGTGTTTACACAGGAAGTCAGGGAGCCCTTCCATTCTTCCCTATTAGCATTTTAATGCAGCGGTTACTGCAGGACAGAGGTCTCCTGGGGAAAAGCGGCAAGCTGACTCTGGCATCACCCACAGGAGGCACCCGGACCTGACTGGCATCCCATAAATAGCAACGTTCACCCACTGCCTCCTCTTTGCTAGGCCCTGTGCTAGATGGAAGGTCGAGCAAAACAGACACGGACCAGCTTCCCGGGCTCACCCTTCACGGCACCCCACAGCTTGCATGGTGAGGAGCTGCCATCAGTGCACTTAGGAAAGCGTGCGGCGGAGGGGCCTGACCTAGTCTTCCAGCCAGGAGCAACCTCCCTAGGGAGGAATATCTGAGCTGGGAGCTGAAGCAGGGGTAGGAGTTTACTAGGTAACAGGGATGGGGCAGATTCTAGGCAGAGAAGAGCCTGGGTTGAAGCTGTGAGACAGGGGACTGAAAGGCCAGCATGGCTGGAGCAGTGTGAGCATGACTCCCATCCAGTGCCTGACACATTCAGGTTTCCATCCCGAGCAAGTGAAATGAGGGCATTGGCAGCGGTCTGGTGGGCCATGCTAAGAGGGGTCACGAGTGCTGAGGGGTCTCTCCACATGGGCCCAGGGGAGCCTGATGAACCATCTTGGTCTCACAATAGAGAAAGCAGAGGCAGGCTGTCCAGGGTGCTTCCCCCTCCCAGGGCCAGGCCAAACCTTTCTCCACTGGTCCCCACTCTTTGTCTAGGAATGGTGGTACCCTCAGCCACTCTGTAGCCTTGGGCAAATGGTTATTGTGGTGTTTTATATGTGTGCGTGTGTGTGTGTGTGTGTGTGTGTATATATATATACATATATATATGTATGTATGTGTATGTATATATATATGTGTACACACACACACACACATAAAACACACACACATACATATACATACACACACACACACACACACACACACACACACATTCTAGGTTTTCATCCACAGTTCCTGGCTCTTAATTCCCACAGACCCTGTCAGTCTTGTGTTATGATGTGGGTGTATCAGACTGCAGGAGTGGGCTTCAGGAAACAGAATCTCTCTAGCCTTCTCCTGCCCTCCCTTCACCTGCCCCAAGGCAGGACTCTAATCTTCCTCTGCCTTTCCAATGGTGGATCATAAGATCCTCATGCCAGAGGGAGAAATTGGGAAAGGAATGCTGACATCATGAAGCTTCCATTAAAAACCTAAGAGGACGGCCGGGTGTGGTGGCTCACGCCTGTAGTCCCAACACTTTGGGAGGCTGAGGTAGGTGGATCACGAGATCAGGAGTTTGAGGCCAAGATAGTGAAACCCCATCTCTACTAAAACTAAAAATTAGCCAGGTGTGGTGGTGGGCACCTATAATCCCTGCTGCTCGGGAGGCTGAGGCAGGATAATTGCTTGAGCCTGGGATGTGGAGGTTGCAGTGAGCTGAGATTGTGCCAGTACACTCCAGACTGGGTGACAGAGCAAGACTCCATCTCCCCACCAAAAAAAAAAAAAAAAAAAAAAAAAAAAAAATCCAAGAGGACTGGACTCAGAAAGCTTCAGCATGGCTGGGCATGGTGGCTCATGCCTGCAATCCCAGCACTTTGGGAGGCCAAGGTGGGTGAATTTCCTGAGCCCAGGAATTTGAGACCAGCCTGGGAAACATGGCAAAATCCTGTCTCTACCAAAGACACCAAAAAAAGAAAAAAAATTAGCCAGGTGTGGTGGTGTGCACCTGTAATCCCAGCTACTTGGGAGGCTGAGGAATGAGAATTGCTTGAACCCAGGAGGGGGAGGTTGTCATGAGCCGAGATTGCACCACTGAACCCCAAAGTGGGTGATAGAATGAGATCCCATCTAAAAACAAAAACAACCCCCAAAAAACAACCAGCTGAACATGCAGAGGTTCCTGGAGGATGGCGCACCCAGGGAGGGCATGGAAGTTCCGTCCCCTTCCCCATACTCACCCTACACATGTCCTTATTTGTATCCAATGCAATATCATTTATAAAAAAACAGTAAATACATTGTTTCCCTGAGTTCTGTGAGCCACTCCAGCAAATTAACTGAACCCCAAAGCCGGCGTTAGCAAGGCTGGGAACTCCAATTTGAAGCTGGTTGGTCACAAAATTTGGAGGCCGGGACTTGTGACTAGTGTCTGAAGGGAGGCACAGATTTGGGGACCCAGCCCTCAGCCCTCAGTGTCTGTCACTATCTCCAGGTAGATAGTGTCAGAATTGAATTGGAAGACACCCACTTGGTGTCTGCTGCGGTACTGACTGACTGCTTGCTGGTGCAGAGAAATTATCAAATATTTGGGGGTCACAGAAGTCTTCTATGTTGACTGTTGTGTTGTGAGAACCAAGGAAAAATGATTTTAGAGTTTGTCTGAAACAGTTATACTTTTTTTTTTTTTTTTTTTTTTTTTTTAGACATATTCTATTGCTCCATTGCCCAGGCTGGAGTGCAGTGGTGAGATCTTCGCTCACTACAACCTCTGCCTCCTGGGCTCAAGCAATTCTCCTGCCTCAGCCTCCTGAGTAGCTGGGATTACAAGTGTGTGCCACCACGCCCAGTTAATTTTTGTATTTTTAGTAGAGATGGGGTTTGACCATGTTGGCCAGGCTGGTCTTGAACTCTTGGCCTCAAGTGATTCACCAGCTTCAGCCTCCCAAAGTGCTGGGATCACAGGTGTGAGCCACCATACCTGGCCTGTATATTTTGATTCATTCATCTATTCTCATCTGTTACCCATAAGAACTACATTAACCAACACTGAAGATCTATTGTGAAGATTAAATGAGAGAACATGTAAACAACATATAGTAGCTACCATTAAATATTATTTAAGGTGACTTTGTTCATATGCTTAGCGATTAAATGGAAAATCTGGCCAGGCACAGTGGCTCATGCCTGTAATCCTAGCACTTTGGGAGACCAAGATGGGAGGATTGCTTGAGGCCAGGAGTTTGAGACCAGCCTGGGCAACACAGCAAGCCTCTGTCTACTCTCTCTCTCTCTCTATATATATATGATATAACGTGTATGTATATATATATATATTAGATATAATGTGTGTGTGTGTGTGTATATATATATATATATACACACATTAGCCAGGTGTGATAGTATGTGCCTGTAGTTCCAGATACTCATGAGGCTGAGGTGGGAAGACTGCGTGAGCCCAGGGGGTTGAGGCTGCAATGAGCCAGCATTGCGCTACTACATTCCAGACAGTGAGACCCTGTCTCAAAAAAACAAATAAAAGGGAGAGTTGCTCTGGGTTTGAATCCTGCCTAAGCATACGACTAGGTGACCTTGAGGAAGTTATGAAACCTCTCTGAACCTGTTCCTTTTTTTTTTTTTTTTGATAGAGACAAGGATTTCACTATGTTGCCCAGACTGGAGTTCAATGTACAATCTTGGCTCACTGCAGCCTTGACTTCTCGGCCTCAAGCAATCTTCCTGCCTTGGCCTCCCAGAATGCTGGGATTACAAGCATGTGCCACCACGCCTGGCGGTAACCTCAGTTTTTTGATCTGTGAAATGGGAGTGTGGTGTACAGCTTCTAAGATGGCTCAAAATGATTTCTGCCTCCTGGTATTGACACCCTTGTGCATGCCTCTCCTCTCATATACAGGTTGAATCCAGTGACTTGCTTTTTTTGAGACGGAGTCTTGCTCTGTCACCCAGGCTGGAGTGCAGTGGCACAATCTTGGCTCACTGCAACCTCAGCCTTCCAGGTTCAAGTGATTTTCCTGCCTTGGCCTCCTGAGTAGCTGGGACTACAGGCATGTGCTACCATGCCCAGCTAATTTTTCTATTTTTAGTAGAGACAGGGTTTCACCATGTTGGCCAGAATGGTCTCGATCTCTTGACCTGATGATCTGCCCGCCTCAGCCTCCCAAAGTTCTGAGATTACAGGCGTGAGCCACCATGCCCAGTCATCCAGTGACTTGCATTTAACAGATTATGGCAAAAATGATGGCATGCAACTTCTGAGATTAGGTTATACAACACTGTGACTCCCATCAAAGAGAAGTCCTGAAGTTTATCTACTCGGTCATGACTTCACACCTCTCACCATGCACTTTCCTCTCCAAAATCTCCCAGGGCTGCACTCCATCTTCCTACCCTTGATCCAGAGTTCTATACAGTTGTTCCTAGTTTTGCCTTCTTTAAACATTTGAGGATTTAGGATGTACAAAGCATTGAAAAGATTAATGTATGTCAGAAGCTTGAAGATGAGTAATTTCTGTTCAATTATCAACAATAATTTCCTTTGTACATTAGGCTGACTGTGGTGGCTCATGCCTATAATCTCAACACTTTGGGAGGCAGAGGCAGGAGGACTGCTTGAGGCCAGGAGTTTGAGACTAGCCTGTACAATATAGTGAGACATCATCTCTATTTTTTTTTTTTAATAATATATGAAGGAGGCCGGGTGCAGTGGCTCACCCCTATAATCCCAGCATCTTGGAAGGCCAAGGCAGGTGGATCACTTGAGCCCAGGAGTTGGAGACCTGCCTGGGCAACACAGCCAGACTCCCATCTCAAAAAAAAAAAAAAAGCCAGGCATGGAGGCACACACCTATAGTCCCAGCTACTTGGGAGACTGAGGTGAGAGAATCATTTAAGCCCAGGAGGTCCAGGCTGCAGTGAGCTGTGATTGTGTCACTGCACTCCAGCCTGGGTGACAGAGTAAGACCTTGTCTCAAAAAAAAAAAAAAAAAAAAAAAGATAAAGGTGGGAAGAAACCAGATGATCACAATTAAATACAGACAGTTATGCTACAACGTGCTCTTTTTTTTTTTTTTTAATATAAGATGGGGTTTCACCATGATGGCCAGGCTGGTCTTGAACTCCTGACCTCAGGTGATCCACCCACCTCGGTCTCCCAAAGTGCTAGGATTACAGGCGTGAGCCACTGTGCCCGGCCAGTGCTCTTTTAACATGAACTAGCTCAACAGTGATAGGTAACTTAGGGGAATAATGTCAGTATAATGCAGAAGTCATGTTGGTTTATATGCAACTTCTTTAATTTAGTTTATTTTCAGTTATTTATTCTTTAATTTTTAAAAATTGAGCAGCCCCTAAAACCAAAAGAGGTTCAGAGGACTCCCCACCCTCTTTAGCTTTAGTGTTTAACATGATCAGAAGCAAGCTTTCTCACAGCTAGAGAACATTTTAGCAATATAGGAAGACCTTAAGAAAAAAATTCAACAGAATGTGTTGCTGGGATGCAGCTACTGGTTGGTTTCCATTAATATGAAGCCATCTGGTGAAGCGGAAAGTGCAGATGAAGAAAGGTGCAAAGAAATTTACCTCAATATTTAAACAATGGCAAGAAGGCAGACCCTACATCAGATTTTTTTTTTTTGGATATAGAGCTTCTCTTTCTCTCACCCAGGCTGGAGTGCAGTGGTGTGATCTTGGCTCACTTCAACCTCCGCCTCCAAGGTTCTAGCTATTCTTGTGCCCCAGCCTCCCAAGTAGCTGGGATTATAGGCGCATGCCACCACCCCCAGCTAATTTTGTATTTTTTAGTAGAGACAGTTTTGCCATGTTGGCCAGGCTGGTCTTGGACTTCTGACCTCAGGTGATCCACCTGCCTCGGCCTCCCAAAGAGCTGGGATTACAGGTATGACCTACCATGTTTCCTTTTTTTAGATGTAGATTCCAGAGAGCCTTCTTTTCTAATAGAGACCATTTCATTAAAAATAAAAATCTGGGCTGGGTGCAGTGGCTGACACTTGTAATCCTGGCACTTTGGGAGGCTAAGATGGGCAAATCACCTGAGGTCAGGAGTCTGAGACCAGCCTGGCCAACACGGCAAAACCCCGCCTCTACTAAAAAAATACAAAAATTAGTTATACGTGGTGGTGGGCGCCTGTAATTCCAGCTACTTGGGAGGCTGAGGCAGGAGAATCACTTGAACTCAGGAGGCAGAGGTTGCAGTGGGCCAAGATCATGCCATTGCACTCCAGCCTGGGTGACAGAGCGAAACTCCGTCTCCAAAAAAAAAAAAAAAGGAAACACACACCCCAGGGTATAGGCTGCAAAGGAATGACTACGACTTAAGGTTAACACTAGTGGAGATTTAATGTGCCAATGTTTTTATTGGGGCTGCTACTGTATTTGTGAGGGCTCTGGTTACAAAGTTCCATAAGTTTCGAGTGGTCTGCCCCAAATCCTGGTTTTTTTTTCTTTTCTTGTAAGCCCTTTTATTTTCAGTAATGCGATTTTAGAATGTAAGTCTTTTTAAAAATGCACATAAAGCCGGGCGAGGTGGCTCACGCCTGTAATCCCAGCACTTTGGGAGGCCGAGGCGGGCGGATCACGAGGTCAAGAGATCAAGACCATCCTGGTCAACATAGTGAAACCCTGTCTCTACTAAAATATAAAAATTAGCTGGGCATGGTGGCGCATGTCTGTAGTCCCAGCTACTCGGGAGGCTGAGGCAGGAGAATTGCTTGAACCCGGGAGGTGGAGGTTGCAGTGAGCCGAGATTGCGCCACTGAACTCCAGCCTGGCGCCTGATGACAGAGCGAGACTCTGTATCAAAAAAAAAAAAAAAAAAAAAAAACCATACAAAATTTTATAGCAGAAAGGCATATATTAGAGGCTATCAGAGACAAGAATAATGTCAGGAAGCTCTATGTAACTCAAGAGGCAAACACATTTGAAGGACAATTTAAAAAGCATTATATTTGGAACAAGAACAAAGAAAAAGCTAGGCTTGTTGTTTGGGCCTGAAAGGGTCAGGCTGGAGGTAACAGAGAAAGCAGAATTCCCTCAGGCATTTTCATCTCTGTCTTCTATCAAAGAGAATCATTTTTTTTTTTGCACTAAGGAGCAGTAGAGCCTTAGGGGACATAGGGGAAGTGAGCTCAAGAGAAGCAATGAAACCCAGCAACTACCAGGCTAATCTAAAAGGGACCAGATGACAGCCAAGGGCACTACAAGAACTTGTAAACGGGATTTCTGTTGGTGACATAGGAACTTCTGAGAAAGAGAAAGGGGTTGGGAACCTGAAGGGACATGGAAGGAAGGTGGACTGTGTAAAGAAATGGTGAGCTGCCGGTGGCTCACACCTGTAATCCCAGCACTTTGGGAGGCCGAGGTGGGAGGATCATGAATTCAGGAGTTTGAGACCAGCCTGACCAACATGGTAAAACCCTGTCTCTACTAAAAATACAAAAATTAGCCGGACGTGGTGGCACACACCTGTAATCCTAGCTACTTGGGAGGCTAATGCAGGAGAATTGTTTGAACCTGGGAGGCAGAGGTTGCAGTGGGCTGAGATGGCGCCACTGCACTCCAGCCTGGGCGACAGAGAAAGACTCCGTCACACCCCCCCCAAAAAAATGGTGAGCTTGATGTGATTCCCCAGCAAAGTTCTAGGACACATTATTATGGCCTGTTTGGGGGGCTTTGAACTTGAAATAAAAAGCATTAGAAATCAGAATGGGAATACTGAGAGCAAGCCGGATCAGACAAGCTGCACAGCCTTCTTAGACTGAGATTCCAGGTTCCTAGACAGGGAAATTAAACAGGTAGTTCAACAAGAATTTACTGAGTGTGTACTGTGTGCCAGGCTCTGGGCTTCTATCAGTGAACAACATAGGCAAAAACCCTTACCTTCAGAATTCCTGCAAAGATTAAACAGAATTACCCAGCAGTCTCACTGCTGGGATGCTGGGTATGATCCCACAATCCCACTTCTAGGTATATTCCCAAAAGAAACAAATGGACTTCAACTGATATTTGTATATCATGTTCATAACAGCATTATGCAGTAGCTAAATAAAAGGTGAAACAACCCAAACGTTCATCAAGAGATAAATGGATAAACAAAATGTGGTATATACATATCCTTAAAAAGGAAGGAAATTCTAAAAAAAAAAAAAACAAAAAAAAAAAGAAAGGAATTCAGACATATACTACCACATGGAAGAAGCTTGAGGACATGACACTAAGTGAAATAAGCCAGGCACAAAGGGACAAACATCTCAGCCTGGCCAACATGGTGAAACCCCATCTCTACTAAAAATATAAAAATTAGCAGGGCCTGGTGACAGGTGCCTGTAATCCCAGCTCCTTGGGAGACTGAGGCAGGAGAATCACTTAAACCTGGGACGTGGAGGTTGCAGTGAGCAAAGATCATGCCATTGCACTCCAGCCTGGGTGACAGAGAGACTCCGTCCCCCCCAAAAAAGAAAAAAAAATGGTGAGCTTGATGTGATTCCCCAGCAAAGTTCTAGGACACATTATTATGGCCTGTTTGGGGGGCTTTGAACTTGAAATAGCAAGCATTAGAAATCAGAATGGGACTACTGAGAGCAAGCCCAGGCAACAGAGCAAGACTGTCTCAAAAATAAAAATAAAAAACATCGTATGAGTCTACTTACATGAGGTGCTTAGAGCAATCAAATTCATAGAGACAGAAAGCACTATGGAGGTTGTAAGGGGCTGGAGAAGGGGAAAATGGTGAGTTAATGTTTAATGGGTATAGTGTTTTAGTTTGGGAGGATGAAAAAGTTCTGGAGATGCATAGTGGTGTTGGTGAAGGTATAACAACGTGAATGTACTTAATACTGCTGGACTGTACACTTGAAAATGGTTAAAATGGTCAATTTTATGCTATGCATAATTTTACCACAATAAAAAAAAAACCCTCTATACAATTTACATTTTTAGAGGGGGAAGACAGACAATAAATTAATAAGTAAAATATATGCTATATTAGATGTTAACTAGCACTATATAGAAAAATAAGCAGAAAAGGGGATGGAAAGCTGGGAAATGGGTGAGAGTTGCAGTTTTTGTTTTGTTTTGTTTTTTAAGATGGAGTTTTTCTCTTGTGGCTCAGGCTGGAGTACAGTGATGCAATCTCAGCATGACGCAATCTCGGCTCACTGCAACCTCTGCCTCCTGGGTTCAAGCAACTCTCCTGCCTTGGCCTCTGGAGTAGCCGGGACTACAAGCGTGCACTAACATGCCTGGCTAATTTTGTTATTTTTTGTAGAGATGGGGTCTTCCTATGTTGCCCAGGCTGGTCTCAAAACACCTGGGCTCAAACGATCCTCCTGCCTTGGCCTCCCAAAGTGTTGGGATTACAGGCGTGTACCACCCTGCCTGGCCCAGGTTTGTATTTTAAAGCAATGTTTCAGGCCAGGTGTGGTGGCTCACACTTGTAATCCCAGCACTTTGGGAGGCTGAGGCAGGTGGATCAACTGAGGTCAGGAGTTCGAGACCAGCCTGGCCAACATGGTGAAACCTCACCTCTACGAAAAATACAGAAAAATTAGCCAGGCATGGTAGCACATGCCTGTAATCCCAGATATTTGGGAGGCTGAGTCAGAAGACTCACTTGAATCCGGGAGGCAGAGGTTGCAGTGAGCTGAGATCGCATCATTGCACTCCAGCCTGGGTATTAAGAGTGAAACTCTGTCTCAGAAAAAAGCAATGTTTCTCAAATTTTGTTGTGCATAACAATCTCCTACAGATCTTGTTAAAATGCATATTCCGATTCAGGAGATCTGGGGTAGGGCCCAATTTCCAAAGACCACACTTGTGAAACCCTAAGACCACCATGTTGACAGGAAGCCCAAAGTTGCCTGCTGGAGGATGAGAGGCCTTATGGAGGAAAAACAAGCACCCCAGGCTCAGCTGACAGCCAGCACCAACTGCCAGACATGTGAGGGAGGCCATTTTGGCCCTTCTAGCCTAGCAGACCTTCCAGCAGCAATACATGATTGAAACAGGGATTGATTTGAAAAGATCCCTCTGACTGCAGTGTGGACAATAGGCTGTGGGAAGGTAGGACACGTGTAGAAGCAGGGTTACCCCGAACAAGTGCACAGTTGCATCTACCCAAGGGGGTGCCTTTTTCTTTTTCTTTTCTTTGAGACAGGGTCTCGCTCTGTTGTCCAGGCTGGAATACAGTGGTGTGATCTCAGCTTATTGCAGCCTCTGCCTCCTGGGTTCAAGTGATATTCCTGCCTCAGCTTCCTGAGTAGCTGAGATTACAGGCATGCACCACCACACTTGGCTAATTTTGTATTTTTAGTAGAGATGGGGTTTTACCATGTTGGCCAGGCTGGTCTTGTGAACTCCTGATCTCATGATCTGTCCCGCCTCAGCCTCCCAAAGTGCTGGGATTACAAGTATCAGCCACTGCACCTGACCCCTTTTTCTAATTTGCATGACAGCATTGATTGCCTTTGCAGCAGCTCAGTGAGAAAGTGGTGGGATTCTGAATATAATCTAAGCAAAGACTGACAAGATTGGACATGGGGTGGAGTCAAGGATGAAGGCATGGAGTTATGTGAGGGGGAAGCCTGCAGGAGGAACACATTTGGAAGAAACATGATTGCTTACTAGATATCAAAGTTCAAATGTCAAGACTAGAATTTTGGGGCCAAGTGCCGTGGTTCACACCTGTAATCTTAGCACTTTGGGAGGCAGAGGCTGGAGGACCGCTTGACCTCAGGAGTTCAAAAGCAGCCTGGGCAACATGGTGAGACTTCATCTCTATTCAAAAGAAAATTATTTATATATATATGTATATTATATGTGTGTGTGTGTGTGTGTGTGTGTGTGTGTGAGGTTGAAAAGTCATTAGACACTTAAGACCATAGACTGAGTGAGATCACCCAGGAGTAAGTGCAGATAAAGAGGACCCAAGACTGAGCCCAAGGAGACTGGGGAGTAGCAGCCAAACAGCTTTCCCTATGCAGAGATCACAAATGACCTTTACAAGAGAAGTTTTGGTGAAGTGCTGAATACAAACCCATAATTTAGGGTGGGTTCAAGAAAGAAATGGAAGGAGAGGAGCTGGAGGCAGAATATAAATAAACGCTTACACAAAATTGCTCTGTAAAGGTGAGCAGAGAAATGAGGGGAAAGGTAGTTCAAGTTTGTTTTTTGGAAGGGAGACACGCCAGCATGTCTGCATACAGGTAAAAATGACTCAGGTGACAGAAACAACTGAGGAGGCACAAAAGTCCTTGAAGGAACAAGATCTAGAGCACAGAGGGGCTGGCTGCAGACAGCAGCAGAGACGGTGCCATTAGCAGGAAAAGCCAGAGTATACGGGCACAAATGCAGGCAGCAGTTCATGGTGGGGGGTGGGAGCCTTTGGCAGTTCTCTTCTGAGAACTTTAATTTGCTCGAGAAAATAGGATCTTAACTGGGCCCAGTGGCTTGTGCCTATAATCTCAGCACTTTGAGAGGCCGAGGTGGGAGGATCACTTGAGGCCAGGAGTTCAAGACCAGCCTGGGCAACATAGTGAGACCCTGTCTCTAAAATCAAGATTTTTTTTTGAGATGGAGTCTTGCTCTGTCACCCAGGCTGGAATACCGTGGTACCATCTCGGGTCACTGTAACATCCCCCTTCCGGGTTCAAATGATTATTTTGCCTTAGCCTCTCAAGTAGCTGGGATAACAGGTGCCTGCTACCACACCTGGCTAATTTTTGTATTTTTAGTAGAGACAGGATTTCACCATGTTGGCCAGGTTGGTCTCGAACTCCTGACCTCAAGTGATCTGCCCCTCTTGGCCTCCCAAAGTGCTGGGATTACAGGTGTGAGCCACCGTGCCCAGCCTACCCAGCCTAAAATAAGATCTTAACTGGGCCCAGTGGTTTGTATGATGATCCCAGCACTCTGGGAGGCTGATGTTGGAGGATCTCTTGAGGTCAGGAGTTTGCGATCAGCCTGAGAGCAACATAGTGAGATCTCCATCTCTACAAAAAAACCCAAACATTTTCAAAAAGCAACCAACAGCTGGGCATGGTGGCACACACCTGTAGTTCCAGCAGTTTGGGAGGATTGCTTGAGCCAGGAGTTCAAGGCTGCAGTGAGCTATGATTGTGCCATAGCACTCCAACCTAGGTGACAGACCCTGTGTCTCAAAAAAATTAATTGATTAATAATTATAAAATAGGATGTAAGATGATCAGTTGAGAGTGAGGATGGGGAGGGGCTTAAGGAGAACTGAAGGTGCTGTATGAGTACATAGCATCAGAAAACATATGATAAGATTATTTATAGGCTGGGCACAGTGGTTCACACCTGTAATCCCAGCACTTTGGGAGGCTGAGTGGGGTGGATCACCTGAGGTCGAGAGTTCAAGACCAGCCTGGTCAACAGGTGAAACCTGTCTCTACTAAAAATACAAAAATTAGCTGGGCATGGTGGTGGGTACCTATAATCCCAGCTACTCGGGAGGCTAAGGCAGGAGAATCGCTTGAACCTGGGAGGCACAGGTTGCAGTGAGCCAAGATCGCGTCATTGCACTCCAGCCTGGGTGACAAGAGTGAAACTCTGTCTCAAAACAAAACAAAACAAAAGATTATTTATAATATTCTTGTGGACAAGGTAGGGAAATACAGCCTGGCTATAAGGCCTAAGTGAGGCAGTAATTGGTTGTCAAGGAATGAACTGATGCCAGTCTAGACAGAGATTCTTTCACTGGAGTTTAACCTTAGTCGCTTTTGAACTGATATTGTTATGTCAAATCATGCAAGGGCCAAAATAAGGCCTTTATGTAATTCAAAATAAAAATTATTAAATCATAAAACAAGCTTAAGAAAGTCAAAGGCTGGGTGCAGTGGCTCATGCCTGTAATCCCAACACTTTGGGAGGTCAAGGCTAGAGGATTACTTGAGCCCAGGAGTTCAAGGACAGCCTAGGCAACATGGGAGACCCCGTCTCTATAAAAAAAAAAAAACAAAAAAAAACGCTGACAGTTGAACTGTGAGGAGGGTTCAAGAGGACTGCACCACTGCATGCCAGCCTGGCTGACAGAGTGAGACCCTATCTCAAAAAACATATATTGAACTTAAAATTCTTGGCAAGATTTTTTTGGTGTTAAGCTTTATTTATTGGTGCCTTCTACACAGGCTGAACTGGGTGCCCTTTGAGTAAATGTAGATCCCACAGATCCAGCGAAGATTCAACAATTTTTAAATTTTTTGTACAGATGGGATCTCACTGTGTTGCCCAGGTTGGTTTTGAACTCCTGGGCTGAAGTGATCCTCCTGCCTCAACAACACAAAGTGCTGGGATTATAGGTGTGAGCCACTGTGCCCGGCCCTGACAAATTTGTTAAAGGCTTCAAAGCTAGACGGGCAACCAGTAAACTGATAAACAGAGACAGATTTCAAATGACTGAAGAAATGCACCAAATTGAACAAGATGAGAATTTAACAAATTCCTCGCTCTTAGGTTCCGGAACCCAACTACTCACAGAGAATGGGAAAGCTATGGCTTAGCAGCATCATATGTAAAATACTTAAAGGGGGTCCCTAAAAAACCACTGACACCAGAGGATATGCTCCAAAACAGCAGCAGGAGCTATTGTGTAATTCTTAATGATTTTAATTTTCTTGTTTTTTTCTTAGAGACAGGGTCTCATTCCGTCATCCAGGCTGGAATGTAGAGATGCAATCATAGATCACTGTAACCTCAAACTCCTGGGCTCAGGCAATCCTCCCACCTCAGCTTCCTGAGTAGCTGGGACTACAAGTGTGTGCCACCATGCCTGGCTAAAATTTTTTGTTTGTTTAGATGAAGTTTTGCTCTGTCATCAGGCTGGAGTGCAGTAGCCCGATCTTGGCTCGCTGCAACCTCCGCCTCCCGGGTTCAAGCAATTCTCCTGCCTCAGCCTCCCAAGTAGCTGGGACTACAGGTGTCCACCACAACTCCTGGCTAATTTTGCCTGGCTAAGTTTTAAAGTTTTTTTGTAGAGATGGAGTCTTGCTATGTTGTCCAGGCTGGTCTTGAACTCCTGGCCTTAAGGGATCCTGCCACCTTGGCCTTCCAAAGTGCTTGAAGTACAGGTGTGTGCCTGATTTTTATTTTCTTTTATACACTCTCCTTTATATTCCAAGTTGCTCACAATGATAATTACTCTTATAATCATAAAAAAGTTAAAAACTGCTGTTATTTTAGGCACCAGCAATATAAACATGGTCTAATAACAGAGGGGATAGTACTGCTCTACTTTGCACCACTCCTAGACTGCTGAGTTCATCTGGGTGTCACGATTTTATTTATTTATTTTTTTTTGAGACAAGGTCTCTGCTAACTGCAACCTCCACCTCTTGGGTTCAAGCTATTCTCCTGCCTCAGCCTCTCAAGTAGCTGGGAGTACAGGTGGGCACCACCACGCCCTGTTAATTTTGTATTTTTAACGGAAACACAGTTTTACCATGCTGGCCAGGCTGGTCTCAGACTCCTGGCCTCAAGTGCTGGGATTGCAGGCATGAGCCACTGCACCCAACCTAGGTGTCACCGTTTTGAGGTGAGCAGGCAAACCATGTCAGATAAGGAAAGCTTGCAAGAGAAAGCCCAGAGAGAAAAAAAGGGAGCCTAGAACTAAAATTCTGTCTCCTACACATGACATGTACAAAAGAATGAACAGCGGAAACTGGAAGAAAACAGATGTCTCCCCAACAGAAGGAAGAGCAAAACCGGACAAAAGCTAGGTGGCATGTTGGAGAGAGAATTCTAGGACAGAATGGCTAACTGAACTAGCTGAGCATCAGAGCCCCTTTCAGCCTTAACTTTTGAATTTTTATAAATGGAAAGTGTTCTATTAGAATTCTCATTAAAACCAAATTTTAAAATAAAAAATCTAGACATACTTAGGATGTCTATCTGAAGAGGAATGATGAAATAAATTACAGGCCATCCATTCTGGAAACAGTTGCTAAAAGAATATGGTAGATCTACAATATTACTCAGACAGGGTATATGGTTAGATGAAGAAAGCAAATTGCCAGGTGGTATATGTAGTATGACTCCATTTTTGTTAAAAAAAAAAAAAGAAAAAGAAAAGTATCTTCATCTAAAAGTCTTAACAACAACAACAACAACAAAAAAAAACGAAAAAAAAAAAAAGTAAATTGGCAGGGTGCAGTGGCTCATGCTCATAATCTCAGCACTTTGGGAGGATTGCTTGAGGCCAGGAGTTTTGAATCCAGCCTGGGGAATATAGCGAGACCCTTGTTCTCTCTCTATATATATTTTAAGTAACATTAAAAAAAACCCCTATGCATATATATGTTTATACATAGAAAAGGTCTAGAAAGCTATTCTCTGAGGGGCATGTATTACCTTTTAAATAAAAGAACATGCTTGGCGAGGTGGCTCACATCTACAATCCCAGCAATTTGGGAGGCTGAGGCCAGAGAATCGCTTGATCCCAGGAGTTCAAGACCAGCCTGGGCAACACGGCAAAACCCTGTCTCTACAAGAAATACAAAATTAACTGGGAATGGTGGCATGTACCTGTGGTCCCAGCTACTTGGGAGGCTGAGGTGGGAGGATCACCTGAGCCTGGGAAGGTTGAGGCTGCAGTGAGCTGTGATTGAGCCACTGTACTTACGGTCTGGGTGAAATTGAGGCCCTGTCTTGAAAGAGAGAAAGAAAGAGAGAGAGAAAGAGACAAAGAGGAAGGAAGGGAGGAAGGGAGGAAGGAAGGAAGGAAGGAAGGAAGGAGGGAGAAAGAAAGAAAGAAAGAAAAAGAAAGAAAAAGAAAGAAAAGAAAAAAAAAGAAAGGAAAGAAAGAAAGAAAGAACAACCAAAACAAAATAAACTAAGTTCAGGAAAGCTGCTGGCATAAAAGTGGGAAATGCCGTATAGCATTTCTTCCCTTCTCTCCTGTTTCTACCCCATTTCTTTGTCCAAAGGAATAATTCTTAAATGGTGCTATGGTCTTTCCAAATCTTCCCTTCTCAGGTTTGAAAAGACTGTAGCACAGGCCAGGTGCAGTGGCTCACGCCTGTAATCCTAACACTCTGGGAGGCCGAGGTGGGTGGATCACCTGAGGTCAGGAGTTCAAGACCAGCCTGGCCATCATGGTGAAACCCCATCTTAAAAAAAAAAAAAAGAAATATACATTAAAAAAAAAAAAAAAGAAAAGACCGTAGCACAATTGTGAGCGGAATGTCGAAACAGAGGGACCATAAGATTGAAGGCCCCACCCAAATCCTAACCAACAGCAAATGACCTTCAAGATCTATTCTGCTCGCTCACTCGTTTTTTTTGTTAACCCACGTACTGGTTGGCTTTTTTGTGGCCCTTGTTCCCAGGCTGAGCTAAATCTGTTATCACTGAGGCATCAGATCTTTTGCCACCTGCGTCTGCCAGCCTACTTATTTACTCTAGACCTGCCTAACAAAGGGCGGCTCCCCCAGTTCTTTCTGTGGGAAGCCACCCTGGAACTCGGCCCCCTTCCTTCTGCTTTCTCTTTCATGTGCACCAGCCAGTGGGGTGGAGTGAGACTTTAGGAGCAGTACACCGTGACAGAAAGAACACAGGCTCTGCAGTAAATCAGACTTGGTGCAAAATCCTGCCTCTATCATTAGTAGCTGCATGGTCTTGGGAAATCTGTTTAATCTTTGAAAATTTCACAGTGGCTTACACCTGTAATCACAGCACTTTGGGAGATCAGGGTGGATGGATCACTTGAGATCAGGAGTTTAAGACCAGTCTGGCCAACATATTGAAACCTGGTCTCTACTAAAAATACAAAAGATTAGCTGGGCATAGTGGCGCATGCCTGTAGTCCCAGCTACTCGGGAGGCTGAGACAGGATAATCGCTTGAACCCGGGAGGTGGAGGTTGCAGTGAACCAAGAGTGCACCATTGCACTCCAGCCTGAGCGACAAGAGCAAAACTCCATCTCAAAAAAAAAAAAAAAAAAAGAAAGAAAAGAAAATTCCTTAACTTCTCTGAACTTCAGTTTTTCCTTCTGTAAAATGAGAATAAAACCTGTTTCACAGGATTGTGGTGAGGAATAAGTGCAATGAAAAATGCTGCCTTGGGAGGCTGAGATGGGAGGATCACTCGAGGCCAGGAGTTTGAGACCAGCCTGGGCTGTAACATAGTAAGACCGTATCTCTACAAAAAATTATTTAAAGAAAGAAAGAAAGAAAGAAAAATGCTAAGAGTCTAATACAGGGTGAGAACAACATAGGCGGTAACTGGTGCAATTACCTGGTGGTAAGAGATGAGCTTTACCTGGCAGGGTGGGCAGAGCCCACAAGGCACAGTTGCACTCTGCTGACTTACACACTGGGCACAACAGGCACAGTGCCCAGGGCGCACAATGCTTCTAAAGGCCCTTGAAAATGTTTTACATGATTTTCTTTTTTTTTTTCTTTGAGATGGAGTCTTGCTCTGTCACCCAGGTTGGAGTGCAGTGGAGTGGTCTCGGCTCACTGCAGCCTCTGCCTCCTGGGTTCAAGCGATTCTCCTGCCTCAGCCTCCTAACCAGCTGGGACTACAGGCGCACACCACCATGCCCTGGCTAATTTTTTTTTTTTTTCGAGACAGACTCTTGCACTGTTGCTGGGGCTGGAGTGCAATGGAGGGGTCCTGGCTCACTGCAACCTCCGCCTCCCAGGTTCACACAATTCTCCTGCCTCAGCCTCCTAAGTAGCTGGGATTACAGGTGCCTGCCACTGAGCCTGACTAATTTTTTGTATTTTCAGTAGAGATGGGGTTTCACTATGTTGGCCAGACAGGTCTTGAA